>JAHWFO010017310.1:113217-157253 GCA_023313115.1 Rhysida immarginata
GAAGTTGGCGCCGCTGACTCCAAAACAATTGTAACACGTCTATGTTTCTGCAGTTTTGAGTGCTCGCGAAGGATCGACTCTTTATTAAGATCAAATTCTATGCCTTCCCATGAGTTGGGCCAATCAGTTTAATATTTGCCAGTATTTAGAGCATTAAATATTCGAATATACATGTATTTAGTTTCTTTCTCGTAATCAAGAAGCAGGGTAATAGTGGGTTAATTGAGATATTTACTAGGTACGAGATTGTCATTGTTACGGCATGACCTTGAGCCGCCAATTTAAAAGAAAACTACTACAGACGAGGTGGACGCAGGCTGGAAGGAAGGAAGGAAGTTCGTCTAGCCGCCCGCTTCATTCCCGCTAAATGTGAAGCGGCTCTGCATTTCAACACGCGCAGCTTTGTGACGCCTAGATAAAGTCCGGAAACGGAAATTCGCTTCACGACGCGAATTCCGTGTATGTAAACCGGCTTTTACGGATCCTATTATCAGTAGACAACCATTTCCAAAATATTACGAAAATCACATTGGAGTATAATTACAGACTCACTTTTCGCATATTGTAGCACAGAAAACGCCTTTTCTTGCTGAGACACAATTTTGAGTTATTCCAGGATGGCTGCGTCACCAGCCATGAAAAATTTGTAAATATTTGAGTTTTTCTTCATTTAAAGCCCAATCTGGTAAATGTATGTTTAGAAATGATTTTATTAAAGTATTTTAAAATACCGTACATCATCTAAAATAATCCTGTACATTAATTCGTTCTTAGATTTCAAGATTTCGTTAAAACTTTTAATTGGATCTCTGTCGGGATTAAAATTTTAAGTATCGCAACTCCGCATTTAGATACCGTTATAGGATGTAAATTAGGACAAATAATATTGATTTGGACGATATCTGGAAAATTTGATTATGTAGTTTATTTTCGGTTTCTGTAAGTTTGTATTTTAATAACTGCGTAGTATCTTCGTATATTCACTGACAGGAAAGTCATGATCCATCGCTTCCCTGATTTATTATTGGTTTTCTTTTTTCATGTTTTGATTTTCGTTTGTTGTTTTCACCAGACAGGAAAATCCGTTTGCATTGTCTATCAGTTTATAACAAACGATTGATGTTTACGTACGAACTTAGGTAGCGCATGCAAATTGTGACTACGAAGGAATAATATGTGGCACGTGCCTCTGTTTATGGATAGACGGTAGCTAAACCAGTACAGAGTGAGTGATGAACAGATGGTGATTACTTTTGGCAAAACAGATTTATCTTTCTCAAATGTAGAACAAATGAGCCCGGTGGTAAATAGAAAGTTTCCTGTCTCCTCACAAGAGAATGTAGGAATAAAATTGGTTGATGAAACCAGGAAGTTCTAACGGGCATGCACATAATTATTTCGATTGGGAAAAACTGAACCAAGATTACATAGTATTGAAAATACAGACACGTGTAGCTGCGCACTATGAAAAAAAGCACAAAGAATTTAATACTGACATTTAAATTGATATTCCTATGTTTTGATTATCCGGTGTGCATATTGCCTGAAGCTGAGTTCCTCTCAAATAGTGCTCACTCCTGAGACTTAAGTTTGTTAAGGTCTCAATATTGAATTCTATTATTACTTGAGGTAGTTATGCAAGTGAATCGTTTCTTGCCAGCCGAAGCTGGTCACGTTCGTCCAGTGCCTTTTCACGGCAACAGATCTTTAGTAAGTTTTTCCAGAGTTCTTGTAGTGAAGGAGTCTTTTTGATATGATCATAGCCTGAAAGGGTTTTTGCACGAATTTAGGCAGCGCTAGCAAATGTTGAGTGAAAAGGAGTAACATCAGAATAGGTCAAAGTCACGAATAGGTGGTGAATTAGTTCTGGCAAAACTGGTTTATTCTTCTCAAAAGTAGAACAAAGGAGCCAGTTGGCAATACTTTTGGGTCTAAAGAAAATTTCCTGTCTCCTCACAAGGGAAGTAAAATGCCTTGAATAAAATGGGTTGATGAAACCAGAAAGTCTTAAAGAGCATGCACATTATTATTTCGACTGGGAAGAACTGTATCAAGATTATATGGCACTGAAAATACAGACACAAGTATCTGTGCACTGTAGAAAAGCGCAAGGAATTTAGAACTTAAATTTGAACTGATATTCATTCATTTTATATACTTTAAAATATTTAGTTTACGTCAAGACATAATCAAGAAACCTTATGAATCTTTCACTCGAATATGTTAACTTCGTTCATAAATGTATGCGGTATGCAATGTGCTTTGACTGTAATGTGTGCTTCCTTTCAAATAGTGTTCAGTCCTCACAATTAGGCTTGTTGAGGTTCCAATTTTAAATTCTGATGTTACTGATTCGCTTTGGCACGTGAAACGATTCTTGCCAGCCGACGCTGGTCACGTTCGTCCAGTGCCTTTTTACGGCAACAGATCATTCGTATGTTCAATGTTTTTCCAAAGTTCTTGTAGTCAAGTAGTCTCTTGAAATGGTCATAGCCGAAAATGCAAATTCGTTTCTATATCCGAAGTGCTGTCATCCAGCTCATGAGCCTCTACATCGTTCAAAACCTCTAAATCGTAATAACCCTTCATTCTCATGGCAGAAACCGTACAATTTTCTGTGGGGTTAATAACATTTTAGTGACACAGCGTGGAGCCAGTCTTAATATCCTCACAGAAGGATGGCGTGAAAGCAAAATATGAGAAGCCGGTACGAAAAAATGAACACCATGCCCGGACGTCATTTACCTTCGCTACAACACTGAGCATTGCGTCTCTTATTTATTAGAAACGGCCAATTGTATTGGGCGATGTGTGCAGTGAAGAGCATAATTGTCGCATTCGGAGCATGAGAGCATTCTGGAGTCGATTGCGTTTCTTCCAAGTTTCGAGAACGCATTTCATAAGAATATTTGATTGAAATACGAAAGTAAGAAAAATATGGAGCTAAAGATTCCGGAAGAGCTTTTAGGGAAATGTGTCTTTAGTATTGAAATACTGCCCCCCCCCTCCCTCCCTCTAGCTCCACTATGGAATTTCTCATTGATAACTAGCCCGCTCTTTCATTAATTTGTCCGATTTACAAGCGTTGCTCCGAGACTTTGCTTTTCAGCATATATTGGTTTCGCTCTGTTTGTGTGTTTGTCTGTCTGTCAGTATGTGCGACGATTACTCGAGAATGCTTTAACTTTTTCAAATTCTGCTTTCGCTCTTCGATAGAGACCCTTCCTGAGCTCACCTGATTAGTTTGTGATTGAAATCGGTCTGACAGTCACGTGACTATTGAGGCCCCCCCCCCCCCCCCCCCCATTAAATTTTTTTATTGGCAATATAAGGCATGTAATATGTCATTCGAACGGGAATGACGAGCACAAGACGAATATGACATTCTTTTCGATTTTCGAAATGCTACATCCGAGAAAATGACCCCCCAAAAAGTACTAAAACGAGCCCTTATTACGAGCTTTAGCTAAAGCTATATATAAGAATGCAAATTTAATCAATATCTTTGTGTCCGGTCGCCAACGTTTGCACGATAACGTAAAAATGGAAGAACTCAACTGCGATATATCAACTGATGAGCTCTCGTGGGCCCCTTCAGGCACGTGCACTAATGTTAATAATATGAACTTAGGGCATGTAATATATCACTCGATTCGACCGACGAGTCATAAGTGAATACAGTGTTACTTTTTGTTTATCACAATGCACTTCCATCGCACATGCATATACTAATCTGACACTGCTCTTTCCATTTCTTCCAATTTTAGCCGTTTTCGCAAAGAGTTTTTGATCAGTAAGATAAAAATCCTCGCTTTTATAGCATGCATTACGATTAAAGTGGTCTCCGTAATGGCGGTCGAGTCTGCTCAGTATAATATAGTGCTTTAGTATTAAGGATCTCTGGGACAGACGGATAAGAGAATTAGTATATTAGATTCAATTCATATTGTCGCAAAGCTCGGCGCCTTATCCATTGTTAATCCACCAATCACGAATTTTGAGGACGGAAGCAGATATCAAAGATTAATGTATAAGATATCACTTGTCCCGTACTTGTGTACAATTCGTTCCATTATTATTATACATTTGGGGGAGATGATCACTTGATCTTAATTCGTGAAAGTTAATTTAAAAAGGTTAGTTCCTTTTTTGACGAATTAATAAGTGCACAGTCATGGATCCATCTTTTATAGACACTGCAGACTCCATTACATTCACGGGGGATTTTTGGTACACAAACATCCAG
The DNA here is from genome assembly GCA_023313115.1 of Rhysida immarginata. Classification (NCBI taxonomy): domain Eukaryota; kingdom Metazoa; phylum Arthropoda; class Chilopoda; order Scolopendromorpha; family Scolopendridae; genus Rhysida; species Rhysida immarginata. Next base: position 117,464 of record JAHWFO010017310.1, read on the forward strand.
GACTGTATGAGAAACGTACAAAGAGGTTACTACATGAAGTGACAGAAAGTCAATAATACCGTATAAATATATCCACCGATGTAGGGTGACATGCAAACTATATACACCAGGCAACTGCTGAAGGGTGCATGATAGAGGATCAATAAAACGAGCATGGCAATCGAGGCAAACCCAAAGGTAAACGGATTTAGGAAGCACTTGGAAGTCGTACTTGGGCTTCTCCAAACATTCTCGGTCAAGAATAACCCATTCGCACAGGGTAGCAATCTACATGTATGGTTGTGCTTGACTCGTAACTATGTGTAAATAATAAATCGGGTGAGAGTGGAGTCAGGCAATGCCAAGAAAACATAACCCAGACAATAACACTGCCATCTTGTGTTCATCAATAATGGTTGCAGGGAGGTTTTGTGACGATTACCACAACATTCAAACAATTGATGAAGTAGAATCGAGACTTACATTTAATGCAAATTATAGCCATTTCTGCCGATGTACCATTTCAGTATGAATGCACTAACCACCCATCTACTTCGGAGCACCATATGTAACAGAGTTTGCTAAAAGGTTCCTGTCGACACTCTTCTAATAGCCGTCTGGTTAATTTGGTTGGCGAGTTTCTCCAATATTTTCGTCGACGTTCACCTTTCACACTAATGGCATATGGTGCACCGTAGTTACTTTATTTGCAATGGGGATATTTGCCCAATCACAGCACCGCACGAACAGTTCACAAATTGCGCAGTTTCCCAAAAGCTAACATTCCCAGACCATAACGCCTGGTTCCTTGCGGCAGTGTTGCAAGGTGTTTTTTTCTGACGCTGAACGTCGTATGCCCATCTGTCCGATAGAGCATAAACCGTGATTCATTGGAAAAAGCACTTTTCGCCACTCTGCTGCTGTCCAGTTGCGGTACTGGCGTGCAAATATCAGTCTTTGTCGCCAGTGAACAGCCGTCAGCATTGGTGCAGGAATCAGCCGTCTGCTGCGGAGCCTCATACGCAGCAGCATTCGCTGAACTGTCGTCGAGGATACACTTTTGGTAGCCCCCTGTTTCATCTGGGAAGTTAATTGGTCCCCGGTTGCACGTCTGTTCGCTGGCACGCATCTCCATAGTCGTCGTTCACCTCTGTCACCTATGGCCCGTGGTGCCCCACACTTGCCACGTTGCTGATTTTGGTTATTGCCATTCTGCCATGCACGATACACTTTCACCACGGCGGCACACGAACAGTTCACAAAACTAGCGGTTTTGGAAATACTGCCACCCTTCGCTCGGAAGCCGATGATCATGCCCTTTTGGAGGTCGGATAAATAGCTACGTGTCACCAACAATTGCAATGTTTTATGCTTCCCTTTGACACCCTTCCTATACCCCCCCCCATCTCTGATACTGGTACGTAACTTCTGGACGTAACCATTTTCCGCTGATGTTAAACGTAGGGGCTGGTCACTTTAATGTGACTGGATTGTGTATAAGTACGAAAGATGTGTATGGTAAGGTTACTGTCTTCTATGGAGACGCCAGGAACGGTTTTTTGTGTGATATTAATTCGTGCCCAGTTTATTAGATGGCGTAAGTCGCTTGCCTACTGTTCGCTGATTGGTCAACTCGATCAAAACTCTGACTGGCTGAACCTTTAGAAATTGTTCTGGGTTTTGACGGGGCACACTGTACACTTGAATAAAACAGTGTAACCAATCCCGTGGGCTCAAACATCGTGTTTGCACGCCATCTGGCGTCCTGGCCATGTACTACAAAATTGAACGGCGACATAGGCTAGAGATGACAACCTTATTATACACATCTTTGTATGAATACAGGGTACGGGCATAATAATGTGATTTCACTTTGCATATTTACTACTTGTATGTGTAATTCGAAATCAGCTAAGTACAGGGGCAAAGGTAGACAAGACATATTATGTAGAGAAAATTAGCCCTAAGTGTCCTGGAGGTCGCCAAGGTTATTTGGTAATTTTTATTCAACCCAACGTAGAACGTAGATCACATAAGCTGATTGAACTCCGTATTCCCTGGCGATCTCCATAGATTCTTAAAAACTCAAAACTCTAAAACAAATTTCTACATGCAACTTTATTACAGTTTGATGACTACAATGAAACAAAGTGTAGTTAAAGAAATCAAAGAAATTATACTGGATATAATTGGCAGCACTTATTGCCTTCCTTGTCTTCACAGCATTCGTTATCCTCTAAAACCGTGTTATTACGGTAGACACACAACCCCTTAGGGAATAACATGTACTCGGATTCATACGTTGGTATATTTACCTTAAAAGTACATTTTATGTAACTTTCATCACACAAGTATTGACATCCCGTTGGTAATAGCTGGGTATCTGTAAACAGAAATATTGTAAGAATGTTCAAAATAGAGAATGTACAAAAAGTCACAGCTGAATGAAAATGCCATATTTTGATGGTTTAAAAATAGGTACAAAATTTCCAAGTATGCACAGTAATTAGATACTCTTTAGATACTACTTGCATTGTATCAACCTCATTGTTCTTAGGTGGCGTGTTTAGATATTCGAGGTTTGTTTAAAAAGTTTCCGACCTTGAAATGGTCGGAAAAAAAAATGTTGTTTACTTGATAGGATTCAGACTCTATTCAAAGTAGGCCCCTTGTGCTTACCTATCCTTCCATTGCTTGAAACACAAATAGAAGGCGTCTTTTGGTATGGCCTGCAGCTCTGCCGTCGTCTTTGTGGTCAAAAGGGGATTGTCACGAGATATGGCGGAGAGCACGGACACCACCTTTTGCAAGTCTGATGTTTTCATCTGAATCCGCCAGATGTCTCACTGTGCGTCCGCCATTATAACATACCCACAGCCATGGATAAATGAAGACCATGCCATAGCTCAGTGCCTTGGCTTGAGTCTTTTTTGTATTTGCTTTACATTTGACATTTAATTCAGCATGGGTTCGTACTGTGCAGTTGTTGTCTATTCAAACGCTCAAAAAATTCTTATAAAATGGAGAGAGGAAGAATGTAATTGAGCATCGAAGCAGTGTATTAGCAGGAAGGACTTCGCCCCCTCTAAGGCCTCTACAGTAAAAAACTATTTATCATTTATTCACATTTCACAATTATTAAACCCACTAAGACTGTGAACTGCAAAGTTAACATTATTACAATATGAATGAGGCAGGTCTAAATTTAAACAATACGCTTGTTAATTTTCACTATCCGCGATGATTAAATGCGAGCAAGGTAAGTGCATTTATTTCACTATCCCCCAGACCCCTACTCTAAAAAACAGATATATATATATCCCCTTTTCTATTTAGTCCCAGTAAAAGGCTAAGAAGTAATGGTTCAATTAATAAAACTTCATTCAGTCATCGTGAGATTGTGCGTTTAGTGAAAACTAGCTAATACGCGTTCGAAGCAGACGCTTTGTTAAGTGTTGATGAAGTGAAAGCTTCTTTACTCCGATATTGAATAAATTTAGTGTTGTTTCAATTTTGACCTGCCTCATTCATATTTATTGGAACAATACAAGACACTGAGAAGAGATGACCTTGTAATAGTTTTTTACCGACTTCAAAAAAGGAGGTTCTCTGTTTGACCCGTATACAGGGTGAATACAAAAGTCTGAACCCCCCTTTTATTTTTTGAACCGAAGCAGATATGTCAATTTAGATGAATCCAATGAATAGGAAGTTGTGGGTGGCCTATCCCATGGTGCACTTTTCATCATCCCAAATTAGCAAATTAGGACACATTCGAAATTTATCTCAAAAACCGTAAGGGATAGAGGAGAAAACCCAATTGCAAACTTGTTCAGCATAAAAAGAAAAAAAAAAATCATCCAAATCGGAGATGACGTTGTATTTTTATTTCACTGAGATGACCTTTGGTTTAAGATATCTAATATGTTCCTTTTGTGATAATACACTGGTTCAAGAAATACACTTAGAAAATAATTATATGCCTGTAAGTTCTTATATGCTTTGCATTTGTTCATGGTCAAACGGTTTTGATTCAATAAAAAATTGTAAATGTCGAAATATTAAACAGGTGGGCACTTCACATCACACAATCTGAAGAATTAATTTATGTTCATAATCTGAAATATAATTATAAACTGGTTTTAAAGTAAGCAAGTAAAGACATTTTTACCAATGCTGTCTAATTTTTTTTTTTTTACCGTCATGCTGCCTATACAATCGCGTTAAAAATAGACTAAAGAATGCAATCGTAACCCATGTTCATCACTTGCCGCTAAATATTAAAATTAGAGCAGGAATGTTGTACACCATATCCGATTTTTAAATATCTTTAATTAACGATGCGACATTACAGGCAGTAATGCTAAAATGGGACCATTAATTCCGAGTGGATGAGAGGAATCGGAAGGCCCGAGAGCACAGAACGTAGCCATCGTATGTGTAAATATATACGATGGCTACGCTCAGGGTCATGTTGTAATGGCAGACGTATTCGAAACTTAAACATGGCCGCGCCCGTGAAATCGAAAGTAAAAGGTGGCTAGTAAAAAAAAAAATTCGAAATATTGTTGACGCAGTTCATTGTTGAGTCTAGTCATTGTTGCCACACACAGACAAACAGACAAACCCACAGATACAGATTTTTATGATATTGGAAATATTGTCAAGAACCAGCCAGTTAGTATAATACACTGCTTTGCAGTGAAATTGTCCCTCCAACAATGAGTTATCCGACCTTATCCATATTTAGTGGGGGGGGGGGGGGGGGGTTCGTCTACCCCCGACAAGTGAACGATTAGATGCATGCTCACGGGACATGACCATTTGGGTTGATACAGGGTGTCCGGGTGCCTGTATAGGCTCATCAGTTGACACGTGTGCGAGACGTTCCATGCAGTAGGGAAGAAGCAACTGCCTCGTGAACGTACAGTACTGTAATCCGCACAACGGGCTCAATGCCGCGACGACGACAACACCAACCGTTCACGCAATTAACGGACTTTGAACGAGGTTGGATTATTGGATGGTCAACCAGACGGATTGCTGTCCATGTGTCGCGGAACGCACGGACGGTAGGACGATGTTGGAGACAATGGCGAGAGGAAGGCACACATGCCAGAAGACCAGGCTCTGGGGCCCGGAGAAGCACGTCAGCTCGTACCGATAGGCGGATACTGCGAACAGCGCTAGCGGACAGAACCATCCCGACAACTGCGGCAACTGCGCGACAATAGCACGCCGGTTACACGCCACGACAATGTCTGCCAGACGTTCATTGTTGTGTCTTCCTTTGACACCTGAGCACCGTGAATATGACTGCAATGGTGTCGTGAACGAGTGGACTGGCGAATCGAATGGCACCCGGTGGTCTTCAGCGACGAATCCCGCTTTTGTTTGGACACCGACGACAGATGCGGACGGGTTTGGCGCAGACCATTGGAACGTGCCAATGAACATTGCATCCGGTATCGCCATCGTGGACCAACACCGGGATGCCATCGGCTACGATACCAGAACGCCTGACAGCAGCACGGTACGTCACAGAGATTCTGCAGCCCTATTATTGCCCTTTCTGCACACCATACCGGCGCAGTCTTTCAGCAAGATAACGCCAGACCGCACACGGCAAACATGAGCATGGCATGTCTGCATGATGTCAACTGCCTGCCATGGCCCGCGAGGTCCCCAAACCTATCGCCAATTGAGCACGTGTGGGACATGGTGGGACGTCGTTTACGATCACCCCGCATTCTCCATGACCTGACACAGCCTGGGGCAGACGTACCCCAAGATGACATTCGCCACCTGTATGATCACCTACACGTGCGGCTGGAACAATGCATTACCGCTAAAGGTGGTGCCACTTCCTACTGATGGCGCTTTCCGTTGGGACATCCTGTACAAACGAGTGAACGTCTTGGCTCCATAACGTAATGAAGGTGTGTTCAGATGTATCTCTTACTGTATACCTACTTTTGGCTCATTCGTATAACTCCTTGTGGGTGGGGCAATTTCATTGCATATGCTACCGAAGTCCTGCTTGATGTATAAACCTTTTACGATCTCTTTTCTTTATTGTTAAAATAAATTATATCATTAACGACAATTTTCATCCTACCTCTGTAAATTTCTTTCCACTGCGCAAGCTCATTTTAAGCGTGAAGGATCCTTTCAGTGGCGTCTTTATTTTCGTAAGCCATCAAAAGTCGGAAGGATTCATGCTTGTGTGTACGGATAACCGGAATTCTATGTTTGCCAAGAAAACCTGGATAAAGTGCGACGGATGAGTCGTGGAGCAACTGCCAGTTTTTCGACTTCCAAAATTCCGGTCGTTTGCGCCGAAGTGCATCACGGAGACGGCTGAGAACGTATTGATAAAACTCCTTTGAAAGTGTTTATTGATAGCTTGTAGTGCGTATTCATGAGCACAATGCCACGGCTGTCAAAGAAAACTGTTAGCAACACTTTGATTTTGTTCCGCACCTCTCTAACTTTTTTCTCCGCCTTGGGGACGAGGAATGTTTCCATTATGATGACCGTGCTTTTGCTTTCGGATCGTACCCATACACCCATATCTCATTTACAGTTATCACTGATGTTCAAAACACTCAGCAGTGGACAACATGTCTTACGCGATGTCAAGACGGAGTATTCGGTTCTTGCGTTAGCAGCTTTGGCACAAATTTGACAACCACCCTGCGCGTCTCCAAGTCGTCCTGTAAAATTGCATGAGCGGAATCCTTGCTGATCTCTTCGCAATTTACCGCACTGTCAAACGACGATCTTCGGTTATCAAACGTAGGTCGCTCCCAGAACGTTGGTCACTCTCCACAAATGTACGGTCATTTTTGAATCGTTTGAACTGTTAGTTTATTTATGTTTTCCCCATGGCATTCTCTACAAACACTTAACGGATCTGGTCAATTCTTAGGGCTTGAGGATTGCCAAGGCTTTAACAAAACTTGATGTCTGCGCTACGCGTTCCGTCATGTTGGGCAAAACGAAAATTAGACAAACACGTAATATATCTCTTCGCATACTGGCTATCTCATATATTATCTCAGATAATCTGACCTTCGCATACTGGTCTGCTCAGCGAAGGCACAATAATTCTCGCATGCGCATGAAGGTAGACTACCGTAGCGACATTACTTTTCACGACAAAATTCAAGGTCGGACATTTATAGACAGGCAAAATGAGCTTAAACGAGAAAGAGCGCCGAAAGTTAGTTGTAAATTTCATAAGGAGCATCCTGACATCTGATGCTTGGCGTTTCCTTTACCAGAGGGTGCAATTATTTTTCTACGTATGGGTCACTGTAATAACTGTGTCCATAAAGGTGTTTTGACAGATTCGGAAAATTGAAGAAGTCGCTAGATACCGATATTTTTCTGGGCCTTATTGATGTGTCCAGTTACCACTGAATCTAATGCAATCAGATATACCTCACTGAAGCTATGAGGAGGTGTCCTACTTTTTCACCGGCTACGTAAAAATAGAATTGCACCCTATGATAGAGGATTAACCGAAAACTTACTTAAAACTTGTATGCAGCTGGCCAGAAGAAGAAAAAACACAATCAAACGTGACATGTTGATCTATGTGTGCAAGAAATCGTCTGAAATTAAAGAAAAAGATAGTAAATATCTTACACAGGATATCTCAGGGAATCTTTTAATCACTGGCCAATTTACGTTGACCAGTAGACCATTTTATGCAAAATTGTTAGATATTACACATTTGCCAGCAGATGGCGACATTGATGAAAACTTCCAGAAACGGAAGAAATGCGTGGTACATGAAAAGGTATAAAATGTGATCGAATGTGGAATGATTGAGGTTTCTCGACGTATGATTGCTCAATAAGCCGGAGCATTTACTTTTAAGGTTCACAAAGAATTTACAAGCCAGAAAAAAGACTTGATCTCAGCGAAAGGCTTCTAATCCTCCACGACCACTGAATATTTGAACTGATAGGAGACTAGTCACACTTATTCAGTCTAGGTAATAGAAGGGAATAGGTAATAGGGTTTAATCTGAACTAACCATAATTAAGCACCAACCTCTGATGTATAGTTCGCTGCCGTAAATTACACCATATTAGGTATTGAAAGATAAGAAAGCTTGTTCATAAGCTTTATTGTTCGCGTTATGCAAGGAAAACACGTCCAGTTAGCACAGGAGCACAATAATTGGACAGTAAGGCCTATTAGACACTGGCGACTAGTTGCCGGCAACTGTTGTTGCGAAAAACCAGAAACAATAGGAAACCGAACACGGGAGACCGAATGGGTAAACAAACAGCTGCCACTGTTCGTATCGCTGTCGTTCGTTCTTCGTATTGACGTTCAGTATCGCGCTGGCTACTTCTCAAGATGGACATTGAGGATGTAACTGGCGGATGATATTTAAAAAAAAAAAAAAAAATGATATATTCGGTGCATCCCCATTACAAGAACATGGAAATAAAAGAATGTTTCAAAATTTTTTCGAGGATTTTCGAAACCATGACAATAAGTTAAAATCAAATGTGACAAGGTCCAAAAAAAGCGAGGCCTCATGTAAACTGCTATTTCGGGGCCTGTTTTCATAAATTGTGATAAATCAAGGCGCGGGACTTCAGAAACGCGGGAAATTGTGAAGCCACACCGTTCGCATCGTCCTCAGATTTCACAGATGTGAACAAAATTCACGATCGGGAAGGGATAGTTACTCGCCTAGTGCATATACGCCAATAGGGACTGCAAGTTACGACATCATAGAGGATCCTGGCGTCATTTGCGCGATGAAGGATCCGAGACCCTAGGAAATGGGATGTCTTGTTCCAAACATTGCAACCACACAATGTACGTACTATTTACGTTGAAACGGGCGGTCAGTAAAAATGATATCTCTTAATTATTATGTGAATTTGTATAATTTATATTAAGACATTTAATACAGTTATATTATTTATAAATTAATATTAGGACGATTTTTAATCTCTTAACGAAAGATGCCATCGTTCGTGGATCTTTCTTTATTTTGGAAAACGAAAGATGTGTAAATCGCTGTTTTGGCTCTTTCTTGAGCAGTGAGGAACGCAACACTGGGTTTATACAAAGCGATTTTATTCCATTTCTTATGTTGGAACCAATATTAAGTCCCGAAGCGAGAAGACGTGTTTGGAACCAATTCGAGTCACGTGACTGAAGAGCACCCAGGATTGACGTCACACTTGCACTCCCTATAGGAATAAGCCACTCCAACAAATGCGCAACTTATCGGTGGCCGAACGCGTTGCTCTTGATTTTCTGGCCTACGGCAATTGACAAGTTTCCGAAACCATGTGCTTAATTGAGTAATATGTCTCGAGGGTGCTGGCCTCAACGAGTAATATGTTTTACAGTGCAGAAATGGATAAAAACGCCATAAGCATATAACCACCCATCCATGTATTGTCATAATATTTCAAGCTCGTATATCCAACATTATGAGTTGGTGTATGTCTTTGTGGAATTACATGTATCTCTGTCCCAGATAGTTATGCCCTTTACGCACTGTTGACTGGTTGCCACTAACACGTTGACGGTAACCACTAGATTTAACTGTGTTAATGGGTTCTTATGCACTTGGTTGCAACAACTAAGAAATCAGGAACAATTCCCCGGCAACTAGGAGAACCACTTGGAGTGTCTTGTTTCTTATGTGTTGAAAGCATTAGGCCTCTTACGCATTGTCGCCTGGTTACTAGCAATCACGTTTTGGCGAACCTCGAGGCATAACGTTTATGCACGTGGCATAGAACTTTTACGCACGTGGCATAGAACGTTTACGCATGTGGTTTCGGCAACCCATCAGTTATCGAAGGCCAGAAAATCAAGAGTAAAGCATTCGGCGACTGGAAAATTACGCAACCGGTGGGGTAGCTTTTTTTTCTATTGACATCTACGCACTGCGCGAGAAACCACCCCTTCTCGATCGTGTTTTGTGCTTGTATCTTTGAAATAAATAATCACGGCCGGCCGAGGATGATGCTAACGGTTTGGCTTCATAACGTCCCGCGTTTCTAAAGTCCACACGCCTTGATTTTTACCTTACAAATATTTATGAAAATAGGTCCGCAAGACCATTTAGCATGATGTACCACACACTGAAACAGCATTTTGCATGAGGCCTCGCTTTTTCTTGGTCCTTGTTATTATCTCCCTTGTCTCATTTCATTTTAATTTATTTTCACGTTTTCGCAACCTTATGAAAAAATTTGGAACATACTTTCATTTCCATCTTCTTGTAACAGGGGATCATCTTATATTTCTTCCCCCCCCCTGTTTTGTGTTATTTTATTGCTACAGCTAATGCAACTACGAGGGTTTGGTCGAAAAGTAATGCCTCCATGGGTGTAACTGTTTTATTTGTTAACCGATTTTCAAAATTCTCATTGTACCTGATACTTACATTTGTCGTCTGTGTAATGCACTATTCACTTTCCTAAAAAGTCCCCAATCCTTTCCATACATTGCGCCAATGCATGACTAATGGGGTGAACCTGTCGGAGAGGAATTCCAGGGTTGTTGTCGATGCGAGAACTGAATGGTATCTTCCACCTCTCGTCAGAACGCAACTCATATCCCTTAAGGTGCTCTTCCTTCTTTGGGAAGTGGTAAAAGTCGCAAGATGCATTGAACCGTAGGCGCTGCAACGCCTTCGGCGTGTGGCAATTGTGTGCGGGCTGACGTTATCTTGCTGTAGAAGAGGGTCCAAAGCTGCCATTCAATACTCGTCTCAACAGCAACCCCGGAATTCCTCTCCGACGGGTTCACCCGACTAGTCACGCGTTGGCGCAATGCGTGGAAAGGGATGGGGACTATGTTTAAAAGTGAATAGTGCATTACATAGAGGACAAATATAAGTATCAGATACAAAAAGAATTTTAAAAACAGGTTAACAAACAAAAACATCATTCGTCCATCTTGAGAGTAATCGGCCGTTGCCGCACGAAGGCGAGAACGGTTTGTTTACCCAATCGGTCTCCCTTCTTTGGTTTCCTGTTGTTCCTGGTTGTTCGCAACCACAATTGCCAGCAACCTCGAGTTATCGTTTACGCACTTGGTTTCGGCAACCATTCGGCGGCTAGGAAGTTGCGCAACCGCTGGAGTGGCTTACTTCTATTGACGTCTATGCACTCAGCAAGCAACCACCCCTTCCCGATCGCGTTTTTTGCTTATATCTGTGAAATAAACATTCACGACCTGTCTGAGGACAATGCGAACGGCGTAGCTTCACAAAAGGTTTCCCGTTTCTGAAGTCCCGCACCTTGGTTTATCACGATCAAATATTTATGAAAATAGCCCCCAGAAGAGCATTTTGAATTATAAACTCGGACCTGAAATAGCATTTCATGTGATTTCTAGTTTTCTCTTCGGCCTTGTCACCTTCCCCTTTGTCTCCTGTCAAAAGACTTTTTTCCTATTATAAACCCTATGGATTTTGATACGGAGATGTTTAACCAAGAAACAGAAAAGAGGAGAGCGAAAAAATTTTGAACTTATCTTTATTCCGACGTACTTGCAATTGGGGATGCACCCAATATTTCTGTGTTTCCCCTTTTTGTTTTATTTTAATAATATCGATACTGCGAGTACATCCTTCGTCCGTCTTGAGAGGTAGCCGGTCGATACCGAACGAAGGCGAGAACGATTTGTTTACCCAATCAGTCTTCCGTCTTTGGTTTTCTGTTGTTTCTGGTTGTTCGCAACCACAGTTGCCGGCAACTAGATGCTATTGCGTAAGGGGGCCTAATAGTTTCTGTTTACGAATGTTGTTTCGGCACCCGTCAGTTGTCGGAAGCCAGAAAATCAAGAACAACGCATTCGGCGACTGGGAAGTTGCGCAACCGCCGGGTAGCTTGTTTGCTATTGACGTCTACGCACTGCGCAAGCAACTACCCCTTCCCGGTCGTGTTTTTTGTTTATATAATGTTTATATATGAGGATTATGCGAACGGCGTGGCTTCACAAGGCCCCGCGTTTCTAAAGTCCCGCGCCTTGATTTATCCGATTTATGAAAATAGGCCCCGCTTTTTCTTGGACCTTGTCATTATCCCGCTTGTCTCATTTCATTTTCATTTACTGTCATGGTTTCGGAAGTCGTCGAAAAAATTTTGGAACTTGCCTTTATTTCCACGTTCTTGTAATGGGGGTGCACCCAATATTTCCTTTTATTCCTTTTTTCCTTTTTATTTTTACATAACATCACACAGCAACTACATCCTCTACATCCATCTTGAGAGGTAGCCAGCGTGATGCTGAACGTCAATTTGAAGGCGAGAAGGAACAAAAGCGATGCAAACGGTGGCGGCTGTTTGTATACCCATTCAGTCTCCCATCTTCGGTTTCCGATTGTTTCTGGTTTTTAGCAACCACAGTTGCCGCCAACTAGTCGATAGTACGTAAAGCGAGGCGAACACGTAGCTATTTAGTCAACGAAAACCCTTGATCTAGTCAACGGTGACTGTTTTAGTTTGATTAAGTCGGGTGAAACGAAGATATCGCCGTTGATTCCAGTCAATACAAAATTTCGTTTGACTAGATCAACAACAACTTAGTCAAGCGAAAGCAGCTAATCAGAATGCGTTACAGGATACGTCATCACTGAGATCAAGGCGACGAAACGTGGTTTCAGATATATGGGATTTAAATAAAGATAAAATTCTCATCCACTTTCATACAGGTGAGTAAAGAAAAATTTTAAATATTTTTTACAAATATTAAAGGCAATTTACTATTTAACTTTAACTTTCCTTGCGCATGCGCTGCGTATCGTGTTTGTAATCACGTTTTCGCGCGTGACTGAGATTGTTGTTGAATTGCTCAAACGCAACTTAGACAACGGCTCGACTAAATCGCTACGTGTTCGCTTCCTAGAAGAGGTCTTTTGAGAACAACCAAACAATAACCGGCCCTTCCCATCCCGTTCTTTGTCTGACGTTTTCCATCTTGGTTGCCTTATAGACGGCGTGCGTGTTTACAAACATTAGCTTACTTCGTGCCTACACGTATTTCCGCTTTCGTAATAACAACAGTTCTAGCGTTGTGTGTGACTATAAGTCGAAATTATTCAGATTGACTGCCGCGTGCCACGATTTATGATTAATTTATTATTGAGTCGGAAATAATAAAACGGTGCACGGAAATCGACGAAACGTTACTTTACTCAGTAAGTTTGCCTTTTCCGAATTGATTGAACTGGGAGCAGCACATTACTGTATTTTTGTTGGTTAAATGTTTTTTACTCTTTGCTGCCTCATAAATTTTAAGGTCGGAAGTGAAAGAAGGCAGAGAAAGTGGAGCATGCGCGTTCCTACTTCCTGTGCTCCCCGTCTATTGGTCACCCGTCTTTAGTTTCAAGCAAGGTTGCTGTCAATTAATCGACGTGATCGTTCAATGTACAGGGTGAACACAAATGATTGGAGCGGTTTTTATGATTTTATTGCAGGTGTATTATTTAACATGTCATCACCTTCTGAAACACTTATATTTACTTTCAGGCTCGGAAGTGGCGATCTAAAATCGGTTATATTGACCGATATTCATAGTGACCGATTTTCATAGTGAACTCTCTTCAGCCACTTCCCTTTTTTGTTAGTTTTATTTTCTTCCGTATTTCATTTTGCTTATTTTTTGTTTATTTATTTTTTAATACTTTAAATGTATTTTTGTTATCTTCGTTTTGAGCTTGCCCTGTTGGGGGCAATAATGGTTTTACCCCCGGTATTATCTGGTAGTTGCTCCCTGTTGTTTTCACAATTATTTTATTATTATTATTTTATTTTTTATTTGCTTGTTTTTCTTGTCCGCTCATGTAACTATTTTATTTTATTTTTTAAGATTCGCATTAACCTTGTTTTGGGTTGTCCCTGTTGGAGGATAACATGGGGTTGGACCTTCCAGTCTACCTGAAGAACTTTTTTCCCTGTTGTTGTTTTATTATTATTATTGTACAAATACATAGAGCAACTCGTCAAGTTCCTCCGTCATGTTATATGTGTGCCTCTTTAGTGACTCAACAGATATCTAATCATCAGTTAAGATTATCATTCCGTTAAAACCGATCCATTGGTTTTGCAATCTGGTGTTCGTTTAGGAAATCACGAACGTTGGGATGATAACGAGGGAGAGCACCAGTCTCTTGGAAAACGAAGTCCATAATGTGGATCTCCAGCTGCATCTTGATCCAATTTTCAAGCATATCGAGATAAATCTCTCCTGTAATTGAATTTTTTTGAAAACCTTGGCGAGTTGCTCTATATATGCATGAAGTTTCGGGATGATATTTTAAATAGTACACATAAAATAACATCAAGAAATTTCTCCAATAAATTGCTTTCACCCAGTAGTGAATAAAACACGCTGAAGATGAGTACTTAGCGGATTATATGCTCATTCTGTGTCATAACGCCCATGTTAATCCTCAAACTTCATAATGAATGTTTGAAGAGCATCGCGGAGAGGCTTTAACTTAAGAAAGATGACGAGGGCTTCAAGTACGTAACATAAAATTTGTTTTTCTTTCCCCTCTAATACTATGCCCGTTATTTACAATATTAATATGGAATATCAGGCCTTAATATCAAATGTCTAATATTAAAAACAGAAATACAATAGGATGGTAATATTGAACACCCAATAATAATGAGAAGATGATAATAATAATACCGAAGAAATTAATTAATAAGAACTGGAATTAATTCTCCAAACATAAGGTCAGATATTATTTATATAAATAAGAAAGAGGGGAAAAGAGGGATTTTTCAAAACACGCTTTTATTATATCTCTTCAAGCCGGCGTCAACAATTGTAAAATTAATAAAATCTTGTAATCATTCCAAGGAGGAGCTTTAGCAGTGAAGAAATTATTAAAAAGAAATTAATCCCCCTCCCCCCCGAGTAGGGTAAGGAAGTAGCAGATCCTGCAGTCATCTGTTTTTACCCCTTTATCTGCACTTTTTACCTCTCCCCAAGTTTTTTTTAATCAAAAAGTTAATTTTCTCGAAAGTAATATGTAGAAAATGTAAAAAAACACGTACTGCAGAAAATGTAATATATAGAAAATATAAAAGAGCACTTTCTCATCATTTCCGAACTATGATATATCATATGCCATATGTTACCATAGTTCTAAAGACCAAGTGACTGCCACCCCCGCAGATCCGACTCCAATGGAACAACTGGGCCTAAACTTCATAGTAATGTAGACCTTGCCTAGAGGAATCTGGATACTGAATTTCAAGCCTTTACGTGCACATAGATATGTTGCCGTCTCTGAATCTCACCCCAGTAATTCCGACCCCAGTGTAACAATCAAAAACCAAACTTAATAGTGCAGATGGACATGCCCGTATTAAGCTACATCTCGAATTTCAACCTTCTACCTCAAATAATGTAGAAATTATGAAGGACTGACATTATAAAACCAATAAGCTGCTCCATTCTGAAAATTCCGCTACTTAATAATATACGCAAATCAAGAGCACTTGAGCAATCGTGCGTCGACAAAGCGATTTCACGTGCGCGCGGCGATGTCAGTAATGCTTAAAAGATGAACAGAAAGTAAAAATGTATTCCTTCTTGACAAATCGATTGTTATATGACATGCCATTATCTAGGCATTCTTTACACTCACTGTTTTAGCACATGAATTCGACTTGAAGAGTCCACGAAAAATTCTGAAAAGTTGATACGGCCGAGCTAAGACTTTGATTGTCATATTTCTGAAAACAGAATTTGAAAAAGTTAATCCGTTTTCAAGTTATCGTGCAAACGGCGGACAGACGGCCGGATAAATGTACAGAGCAAGGGCGCATTCTTATAAGTAACTTTTATGCTAAAGCTCCTAATAAAGCTTAATTTTGCAACAATAAACAACGGTTACATTTAACCCTCGTCATGTGTTGCAACTGGACATGTCGTAGTAATGAATTAGTACCATTAGAATTACAGGAATAATTGCCGAAACTGTGGATACCGACGTATAAAAAATGGAAAAAAAGAAAACAATAATCCACATCAATAATATGTGGATTAGTGTTTTCTTTTGTTCCATTTTTTATACCATTAGAATACGAACCAGTGAACCGATCTGAAATTTTTTAAACATGCATTGTCGTTGGTCCTGCGTATGTGTATCAAGTTTCAGCTCTCTACCTTTTCGGGAAGTGGGGTAGATTCGATTCCAAGATTTGTTTACATAGTTATATTAGTCAGTTACAAGTTAAGTTAATAAAAATCGTGTAAAAATGGAAGAAAAAATGTTATCTGGCCTTATGTTTGGAGAATTAATTCCAGTTCTTATAAAATAATGTCTTCAATATTATTATTATCTTCTGAAATAATTCAACATGAGTTTCTATCCGCGATAGCTCAATTGGTTAGCTTGGTCCCTGGTTAGCGTCTAGGGAGAGGAATTTTTCTATCTCCCTTTTCTATTTGTAACCCAATATTTATATTAAATTCTCAATATCAATATAGAATATTAATTTCAAATGTCCAATATTAATATCTACTATCCAGTAATAATATCAAATGTTCAATATTAATATGGAATATTAGGCCTTAATATCAAATGTACAATACTAGTATCAGAAATTCAATATTGATACCGAATATGGAACGGATTATATGAAACACCCAATATTAAGAATAAGTTTTCAATATCTGTATAGAATATCAGGAATTAATATCAAGTGTCCAATATTAATATCAGATAGACAACATTGAGATCGAATATGGAATGGTAATATATGTATTAAACAGACAATATTAATATCAGCTATCCAATATTAATATCAAATTCTCAGTACTATACTGTCATTTTCAATAAGAAGGACAATACTAAGAACTGTGTATTCCATATCGTCGAGAGACCTGCTGAACAGGTCTCCAATAAACAATTTTTGAGATGAGGCTGAAATGGGCTGAGATTTTTTTCCAAACTACCACTGGCGTTCTATGGCAAAACGATTGAGCCAGTAGGGAGCACAAAAGATACTCCAAAGATATACTGGTCATGATAAACTGGCCTAAAATGGACTTACTTGAAGTAAATCAACTTACCTAAGGTTTATGGAAACTGAAAGGATCACAAGAAGATTCGCCGGTACAATTTGGAGCACAAAATCGACTTCTCTTTATATGCACATTTGGTCGAATTCATTTTTACCCTTCCTTCTCTTTTTTGAATATCTGCCAGGTTATCAAGATTTAGTTTACGACTGCTTTCGAATGTCGGGGATATTTTGAAACGATAAATATATTTTAAATAAAACGATAATATGATGATATGCACATATATGAAAGGATACGTTCATCGAGCACGTTATTTATCGTTTCCTCTATAAATCATATTACAGCTGGCACATTCTCTGTTAGCATTTATTATTCTATAATTTTTTAGCTGCACGAATTATGTATTTACTCGTAATTATGAAATCTGAAATAAATTTACCAGAATATCATGTGTAATAGATTACAGTACGTTTAAGAAAAGAAATAATGCCAAATTTTAAAAAGAATAAAGGAAATTGTAATGGCCACATGAAGGCTGTATATCACGTGCCGAGTTCTGTTCTGGTAGGAGTCATTTATTTATTTATTTATTTATTTATTTATTTATTTAAGTAAATTATTTATTTACTCTGAAGACAACAGGTTTCCTCAATTACTAAGGTATTTAAAACTTATAATTTCACAAGTTAAAAGTTTTTCCATGTATCACAAAACTTCTAATTTACACAATATGAAATACCATATGAAAAAAAACAAAAAAAACAAGAGTAAACTGCATCAATGGATAAACAAAAATAGAGCAAATCTATATACAGGGTGATTTTGAAAAAGTGTGTATAACTGTAAGCAATGACAGAAGTGACCAGAATGAACATTTTCTTTTAATATAACGTGGGTCCGAATTTGAACGCTAAGTGAGATATGAACAGAAATAAAAATGCCGCCACAAAGATCAACAAGTTAATAATTCAAGTTCTGCAACGCCTAAAATAATGAATTTTGGAGGAATAATAGGATACATGAAACTCTGTATACCGTTAAAGTTTGATTGATTTCCAACGAGTAGTTTCCGAGTTACGCACTCAACATCGTAACACGAGCTGGTTAGCACTGGCATGTGAGCATTCTTACGATTTTGAATGCGTAACTCGGAAACTACTATTTAGAAGACGATCAAATTTTAACGGTATACACAGTTTTATGTACTCTACTATTCCTCCAAAATTCATTATTTTAAGCGTTGCAGAACCTGAGTTATTAAATTGTTGATCTTGGTGGCGGCATTTTTATTTCTGTTCATACCGCAGCTTACTTACTTACTTTTCAAACCCGCTTCTCCTTTAGGGTCGCGGGGGCAGCAGCCCTATGGAGGATCTCCAGCGATCGTGATCTTCCGCTATCAGGTGCATGTCCTCCCTGGTAATACCCAAGCGACTCGAACCCAGATTCTCCATGTAGTCTAACCACCTGGTTCTAGGCCGACCCCTTGGTCTCTTACCCACTGGCTTGGAAAATAACATCTGCCTAGAAGACCAGTTTACGGTAGCCGTATCACGTGGCCATACCAGCGCAACTGAGATCTCTCAATGCGGAGAAGTAGCGGCTCAACACCTAAAGACTCCCTTATTGTGCTGCTGTGCACTCTGTCTAGTAGGGTAATACCTGCCACACCTCTCAGAAATCTCATTTCGGCCGCTTGTACCCGCGATCGCACTCTTTCGGTCATTACCCAAGCCTCATGACCATAGGTAAGAATGGGGACAAAGATAGATTTGAAGACTGAGAGCTTGGTTTTGTTACCCAGCTCGCGTTTCGTTACCACGGATCGCCACAGTTTGCGTCTGACACAGCTTGCTGTACCGATCCGAGCATCCAATTCTTTCTCCTGCCGTCCATCACTCGTGAATGCAATCCCGAGATACCTCAGCTAGCTTTCAAATTCGGACCCACATTGCAGTAAAAGAAAATGTTCATTCTGGTCATCTTTTTCATGGCTTACATTATACACACTTTTTCAGAATCACCCTGTATAGTGGTTGCATTATTTGGTCTATATTGCTAAGTGACAAGAAATGAAATAGGTCCAGGAATATCAATAGGTAGTTTTTTTTAATTGTGCATCCGACGGCGTTTTGAGCACCACCTCATCTTCAGCGACTTCTGACCGACTACAACCTGCAAGGGTAGAACATCCTGCTTAATAGGCAATTGTCCACCAATCAGGAGAATAATATCCATATTAAGATAACTCTGTTTTGATTGGTGGGCTTACAAAAATGAAAAATAAAATTTACAATTGTCCACGTTTGTTACTCTGATTATTATAATTTCGGTGCCTGTGAACGTGTTCAGGATCCAAGGCATAAAGATTGCCTACAGAACTAACAATAAATCGAAATATGTGTTGAGCCCAAAAGAAGACAATCAACAGGAAGATGTATACCTCTCCAGCGGAATAAACAAACTCACATGTCCTTCATGTGAAACTTACTATATCGGATGTACGAAACGAACATTCAAGAAGTAGAGAAGGTCTTGGGTCAACGGTGATCGTAAATCAGCATTCGCCGAACACATAATTGTCAGTAAGCACCAATTTTGGCCCTATGCAGGACATAATGTCCATACTAAAAATCGCTACAGACCCCAAGAAGATCCTTACCTATGAAGCCCTAATCATAAGAAGACATATGAAGATGAATAAGGACAGATTGTTAAATAACCAGATTAACTTTGATAAAAATCCATTACTGGATATCGTGAACCCGACTTGACAACTCCATAACTATGTCTTTAATTTATTTTTATTCATGTCCTTTTTGTTCTTATATTTTGGTTTTTGAATGAGTTTGTTTTTTAAAAAAAATTTTAATTTCATGTTATATCTATCTCGTTATCATAATCCATTGTAAATTTTATTTTTCGTTTTTTGTAAGCCCACCAAAAGAGTTATCTTAATATGGATATTATTTTCCTGATTGGTGGACAATTGCCTATTAAGCAGGGTGTTCTACCCTTGCAGTCGGTCAGAAGTTCTTGAAGATGAGGTGGTGCTCGAAACGTCGTCGGACACACAATAACAAGACCCTACATATTGCTATTCCTGAAATCTATATATAAGGACCGTTTAAAAAGAAACGAGCCGGAGGCCTAGGAACAGAAACCAGTATCTGTATGTCAGAAGTATTGGCCCTGGCACTTGTCCCCACTGCGACAGTAGGCGGTGAATGGACATTCGACCGAACGGACATTACACCGAACGGACATTTCACCGACGGACATATGACCGAACGGAAATTTAACCGACGGAGAAATGCCTGCATTATACCAATATTTGGACATTCGACGTAAAGAGATGTTTTCAGCAATACAATTCATTTAATTGGAAAAAATGTTTTCAGGAGGTTATTTCGTATAACAAATCGTATTAGACAAATTTTTTTAATTCTTTCTACTAAGCAAGCATATTGTATGAACCTATAAAATTATTCTTTTTTTATGTCTTTTTAAATAAATGTTTGTTTTCATATTGTTCATTCATTTTTTCCATTAAATGAATTATTTTGCCGAAAATATCTCTTTACGTCGAATGTCCAAATGTCGGTGTAATGCAGGCATTTCTCCGTCGGTTAAATTTCCGTTCGGTCATATGTCCGTCGGTGAAATGTCCGTCGGTGAAATCTCCGTTCGCTGTAATGTTCGTTCGGTCGAATGGCCGTGGGACAAGTGCCTCAACAGCCAGGGCCAACAGGTCCTTCTGACATACAGGTACTGGTTTCTGTTCCTAGACCTCCGGCTTGTTTCTTTTTGAACGCTCCTTATATATACATGTAAAGAATAATGTTTGTGGGTTTGTGAGTGTGTTGGTATTTTATACAAATCTACAGTTTTATTCCGAAATTGATGAACTTTTGCATACTTGACCATCAGAGCATGAGGAAGGTCACTGTCTACCTCAGATTTCGAAAAAATAATAATTATCGATAATAAAATGATATTCATAATGATGGCAGGGAATATTAATAAAAAAAATCTCATGACCAACAATGCAAGGCAAAGTTTGTGCAATTTAGATAAGATTCAATTTATAACAATGCATAGAATTCCTGTTATTCAGGCTTTTCTTAGTATTGAGAGTTCTTAGTACTTAACAATTTTTTGAAAATCTTTAAAATGATCAGCAACTGGAGATAATGGAGAGTTAGTAGAATATTGAGAAAGAGTAGAAAGACGACAGACGAAACAGTCCTGTAGCTCCGTGCTGTATTGAGCAAATGGTAAGCATGTCAATAGAAGAATCGGCGACTGCTAGACTACACAAAGTGATGAATGGCCAAGCTTTGGTTCAAGACATCGAGAGCAGAGTGGAAATTGCAAGTGTACATCGAAACTAAGATTACGTGACTAAGAAATATTTAGGCTAGCTGTGGCATACATGGAGAGGTCCATCCATTGTGAGCATTAAAAAAATTTTTTTCGAATTTTCATTATGAATTTTTACTGTATTAATTCTAAGCGTTTTCATGTGTTTATTTTTAAGATATTGCAAAATTTAATGAAAAAAATAAAAAAATAATCCGAGCTACGCGGGGGTTATCACCTAGCTTATTTGGTATCATAGCAGATCCAAATATTTCATAAAAAATACTTTTTGACTATATTCTGTGTGAATGTGAATATTTTGGAAACTGAGATGCTGATAATGCGATGATTGAACATTCGTTTGCAAGAATTATTAATAATGCAAGTCTGTGTTAGCCTTTATATATCTGGGTTTGATTATTACCCATGATTTAACATGGGATTCTCATATCGAGGCTCTCCTGATAAGACTCAATAAGAAGCAAGGCCTAATCTCCAGATTATATTACCTTCCTCATAATATTCTTCAAGGGCAAGTAAAAGAGCTTCTACGTCAAGGGCAAGTAAAAGTTGGGATGTTCCCCGGTGGTGAAGATGGACATTGTTTTAATTTGAGGCAAGTGAAGAAAAGTTTAAAGAAAGTCCCGGTATATCAACTAGAAATCCTTTTTTACGGATTTTTCGTAGAATGGATAATCCCTTCACTCTGTGTTGTATTGATTGAGTTATTATTTAACAAATTTGCAGTTATAATTTAACATTTTGAGATTGCTCTGTTTACCTACAAGTGTAATTATCCCGGGCAACGACGGGTCCTCTGCTATAATGTATAGAGAAGAATGTTTGTGGGTGGGTTTATTCTTATACAAATCTATAGTTTTATTCCGGATCTTGATGAAGTTTTATTCTTGATCTTCAAAGCATGAGGAAGGTCACTGTCTGCCTCAAATTTCGTAAAAATAATAACTATCGATAATAAATCGATATTCACGATGATGGCAGTGCATATTAATAAGAAAGTATCTCATGACCAACAATGCAAGGCAAAGTTTTTGCAACAATAGGTATCAAAAATGGTATCAACACGCAAATCACAAACACTACGCACGGACCAACAATATACACCTCATGACTAAAAATGTAGAGCAAAGTTGTGCTTTATACATAAGGTTCAATTTGTAACAATGCAAAGAATTCCCTCAATGATGCAAGCGTGCTACAAAAGAAACTGCGACTGCTAGACTACACAAAGTGAGGAATGGCCAAATTTTGCTTCAAGACATCGAGAGCAGAGTTGCGAATTGCAACAACAGATTATCAAATAATAAGTAGGCCTACTACCAAATTTTTTTTCGAATTTTCATTATGAATTTTTACTGTATTATTTCTAAGCGTTTTCATGTGTATATTAACATTCAGATATTGCAAATTTTAATCAAAAAGATTTCGCGCAATGTCGGGAATATCACCTAGCTAATTTGGTAGTACAGCAGATCCAAACATTTCCTAATAAATCCCCGATACATTTTGACTATAATCTCTATGTTATTGAAACCGAAGTGGTGATGATGCGATAATTGAACATTCGTTTCCAAGAATTATAATCAATGAGCATAAAATGATGATTCAATGATAGGACAGGAGGAGTCACACGTGTCTTCGTCAGGAGAAAGCAGGAAAAGAAAACATAGAACGAGAATATTTTATGGCAAGAGAGAGAGAGAGAGAGAGAGAGAGAGAGAAAGAGAGAGGCAACTAATGACGTAAGAAGTTCATACAGTGACGAAAGTGGAAGTAAAGTAATAACGTCAAGATCGTACCGGGTTCGAGGCCGGGTGAGAAGGAGGGACAGAGAAGGTCCTGGAAGCGTTGGCGTGCGGTTGGAAGAAGAGGTGAAGGCGGAAGGCACGAGGAATCGAGGTCCGAGAGATTTTCGCATGGACTCTGTCAATACTGGAGTGGAGAATTGCGAAGAAACTCAGGTAGCAGGCGCGCCGGAACCGAGAGAGACGGCGACGTCTGCAGAACGAGATAGTGAAAGTAAGCCCGTTAAATTTCTCTATACGACGCGAGTAACGTCGAAGGTTCTGGATACTCGGCCTCTGCGAACGCTGGTACAGAAGCCTACAGCCTTCATATCAGAGCTGGAGCTATGTTTTTGGTGGAACGAGAACATCTCTACGAAGACCGTTCATACTTTTCATCTCTGCCGTGTGAAAGGAATTTTCCCTCACGGTTTCCGAGGGAAAGGCCAACTGAGTTGGCGATAAAATTTTCTCTCTTCGTATCTGGAATGCATGTGGAAGAGAAGAAGTGTGTCACGGAATTTTAATGATTCCGGTGACATAGTCGATCGTTTTCGCTCTAGAATATTTTACAATTCGGAGCGAAAACGGAATCGACGTCGGCAGCGTCATATACAACATCTCGACGCAGGAACCAATGAGGGAGGAGCAAGGCTCTCGAGTGCGGGCTCGAAGCGAGAGCAGGGACGGAGAAGTAGAAGGAAATTGGCGACGACCGATGGACGATGGAAGAACAAGAAGCTCCTGGCCCCGAACGATAGAAGGCATCGGGACTGTTTAGTGATCGACACGCCGAAGGGTAAGGCTCGTCCTCAAGCCGCTGCAACGGAGACGGCGTGTGCTTCGTTGTGCAATACCCTGCCGTGCGGAGAAGCTCAGTTGGCGGAGATTTGTTCCGACGCAAAATGCGTGAGTCCGCAACGTGGAAAGTGCCCGTCGTCGGTGTTCAGCTTGCTTCCCCGTGCGCCGAGTGTTTCAGTCGCCGACCAGGGATTTGGCTTGGTGAGTGTGTCCATTACTGTAGGCTGTGTAGCCGTATTAATTAAAAATACCTTTCCGGAGCTAAGTCGCCGTGACGTGCATAAGTGCACTCAGGTGTGTGGCCTTTGGCCCAGCGGTATGCGAGCCTATTTTACGAGCCACTTTGGTTTCGTCATAATTAAGTATAAGTGAAGTGTCTTCCAGCTCACGAAGAAAATATATTTGTGACAAGTCACGCAATTGCCCGTTTTTCCTAACGTGTGTATTTAAGGTTACCGTTTCAACATAAATTGTATTGTCTATTAATGTCTATATCTTTTCCTATAGGCTTCTTGTGACTTTGAACTTTTGAACTGCAAAAAAAAGCGAGTTTAAAGCTTTTTTATTTTTTTTGTGCTTGTGCAAATTCTTTGTAAAGCTGTTTCTCAATCAAGAGGAAGGGAAAAAAAAAAGAATCCTATAAATTGTATTTATTTGTGACTGAACTGATTGTAACGCTTTATTTAAGGGACGCCCCCTGACTATAGAACTTTTCCCAATAGTGACTTTTTGTGAGGAAATTTATTTAACTAATTTTAGCTCTCGCAATTGGAACTTTTAGTTCGCGAGTACGCCGCTTTGTGTATTGGTATGCTCTTGTGTAAGCTGCAAAATTTATGTGAATGAGTACTGTAAATTTTTGTAATTGTTCAATTGATTTTTATTAGACGTAATTTGTTTAAGCATTTGTTTGGCATTTTGTTTACTATTTGCTTAAAACGAATAAGTTGGAGGTTGGTCTCTTTTTAGGTGTTTTAGAGACCGACCCAGTTAATTTGCTATTTCTATTTTGACCTATATCAAGTGTCTAGTGTTAAGCATTTTAGTTAATTAGCTTGCCAGCTAATCGTTTCCACCGCTTTAGCGGTTTAAGCTATTTGTCTTATGTGATTTTAGCATTTACAGTTTTTGGTCATTTAGACATTATTTGTTGTATTTATTAGTTTAGCTTGTAAGCTTTGTTTTGATTACTAGCTGATTTATAAATGTAAGGACTTGTGTTTGAGCCTTTGTTGTAATTTGCTTTTAGGCTAGTGTGCCTTGAAGGTTTGAATTAAGTCTAAGTTTAATCCTTTAACTTGGGATTATTTCGCACTGAGGTGCGGGTAAATGCTAATGAATTTTCCATATTACCCTTGCTTGGTTTTTATTCATATTTGTGAATAGTGGTGTTTGTTTGTGCTTAAAGGGACCTATTTGGTTTCTTCATAGTTATTTTTATTTTTGTTTACTATTTACAATAAACTTTATCATTTATTTATCCTATTTCGTGCGCTGTTGCATGTTATTTTATTTCCACTGCGCTACTCCTAATTTAGCCAATATTACATGTGACAAAGTGTCTATCATTCCCTGCGTAAATTAAACTTATGAGAATCTTATTGCTCTTTTTGGTGTTGGTGGCCCATGAACTAGTTTTGTAATAGAAGGCCAACATCGTAACACGTGCTGGTTAGTACTCATAATTTATTCGCCCAAATTTCATTATCCTGTGAGTTATAGAACCTGAGTTAATTAGGACCGATAAGTATTTATGTTTTCACAATGTGCGTCCGTCTCTCCGTCCGTCAGTTGGTGCTCTAGCGGTCGAGCGCTTCTGAGTTTTCCACTTCCAGTTTCGCCATTAGTCAACTTAGGTAAAACGAAAGACTGAGCTCGTTGGCGTAAAAAATCGGTGAATACTTCTGGTTCAAAAGGTGACAAATAAAAGACAGGGACCATATTTTTCTCTATACAATTCCATGTATAAATGGCCTGTGCACTGCGCAATGCTGTTCTCTCTTTGGCATTCCATAGCTAAGGAAGAAAAGGGCTTGTGAATAAAGTGAAACACTCGATGGTCTTCCTTGATGGTCCAAAATGAATCAAAATGGGCTCGATGGTACGTGGTCTAGTGGAACCATGATTGTCTATTGGAACTTTCTATGCTAGGCTGTGGCATGTAATATATCAAACAATTTGGAATGACATGTCATGAATGAATATAAGGAGAAATTAGCCGTAATTGGTTCAATGGTATGTTTTTTAATTATACCATTAAGATAGCATTGGAAACTTTCAAAGTTAAGATATCACATGTAATTACTTATGCCTTCCATTATCAATAGTTAATTTTTGTTAGGCATATTGTTATCAATAGATAGTAGAAATTACGTTGAAACGATTAGCAATAGATTATGATGAATTAATAGACTCTTGCACAGAATGCTTCAACAATTGACGCTCATTTCAGTATACAGGAATGCTTACAAATTAAAGGGCTCTCATATATTCGAATATATAGAGAATTACTAGTCTTTCCATTTAACTTTTCAGGTACATGTACTTTTATTCATTTTGAGCTTCACATTTCTGTTAGAAGTACGCCTTGCTATAACAAGCAGTGGCTTCCTTATAACCTTATCTAACCCTAACAACGAAAAGCTTCTTTAGAAAACAAATGTATTCCTTTTTATCCTCGAATATCTTAAAATCCTATCGGTTCTGGGCATTTCGGTTGCCTGACTTGTTAACTTGTTGATCTTGGTGGCGGTATTTTTATTTCTGTTCATATCTCAGTTTCGTTCAAATTCGACCCACGTTTATATGAACTTTTTTTTGCTTAGAATCGTTCAGTTTTGAATTACCCTATATTTAGTAGTATATGGACTCTATACGAGGGGCGGTCATAAAGTCATAAAAATCAAGATGAAAGAACGATCGCTTATGAAATGTGTGGTACCACTGGGTTTTAAAATCGCAAATGTTGCAAATATGCCAACTTTTGCAAGTTAATGCTAAAATCCTCTTTCTCAATCATAATGAGATAAGATTTTACGATATCGCTCGAGAGATTGGAAAAAAAATCATTCCCATTCACATATCACAGCAAGTTTCAAGCTTAACGCATGAATCAATGCGGTTAAGTTAAATTTTATTTTTTTGAAATCATAACACATTTCAGTTAAAGTTGTTTTATTTTTAAATAAGTATTTTTGCTTCCATGTTCATTAAAAAAAAGATTCCCAAAAATTTAAATCGAAATTGGGGTCATCTTATAATAGAAGTAGTCTTATAACAGGTAAATACGGTAAATTGATATGAGTTACGAATTACTAAACCAAGATTCCTATGAGTTACAATGACAACATTATTACATGTAATATGATTTGTAAGATACAATTTCCTGAAGATTTCGGATCAGCAACGTGTAAATACAGAAACTTATTATTGGATTTAAAGGTTTCTTGTCCGTAGAACGTTTAATGGATCTTGAGATCAAAGTTTTAGTTGAGGATATTCCTTACACAAACAAATTGTTGTAAGGTATCGCACCCAATCCTTTTAGGTGATGTTACAGCATATAAATTCGGAGAAATGATATGGTTTGGACGGTGTCCGAAAAATTTGATCATATAGTTTATTTTCATGACTTGTATTTTAGTAACTGCGTAGTGTTTTTGACAGGGTGAGTCAGGGCAAAGCCGATCAATAGGGAAAGTCGATCAAGCTAAGCTGGAAACAGAATAACTTTATTTTATGGAACTGCCAAAAATTGGTTATAGTAAACGACACACGAGCAATCCCATAGCGTTAATGGCGGTTTCGTCCGACCACGTTGTATAGTCGAAAAAATTTCCCAACTGTTACTTGTGTGACCAAATGCTAAATCATTTTTCCTATCTTCTAAGCTGAGCACAAATGATTTGGTTCTTATTGATCAATCTATTATCCTACAAATCTAATATTGCTGGTCAAACAATAGGCTTAATTGTGGCAATTTGTGTGGCATTCTATTGTATGGGGCAAATTCGATCGATCATATGATGTAATGTTTTCTGATTAAAAAAAAAAGTGTAGAATTTAAAATACTTAATTAATATATTAAGCTCACAGATAACACGGTTTTAGCAGAAAATGTTCCAAATTGTGCCGAAGATAGCAAGAATCAGCAAGTCGCTGAAACCGTCCAACAGGCAGTGAAAAATACAGAAGATTCGATCACAACTTGTCTGCCTTCACCATCCAAAATTCCAATCGCAAAAAAAGTTGCGGAATGAAAAATAAACAAACAGCCATAGTCGTCACTGCCCCTGAATACGTTGGAAAATTAAGCGTAGCATAGTCAAAAGAACTGACACTGAAAAGGGCACTAACAAGGAAAAAAAACCAAAGCAAATGTAATACAACGTCCAAGCAAATTCAATTAGCTAGTGAAACTGCAAATAATGACAGCCAAAACAACTCTGGTTTCTGTGGTATAAATTTTTAAATGTCAAGTTCTTCAAAATTTACAACATGGATACATGAACAATGTGTTGGATTTCCTGTCAAATGTTTATTTACATGTGGGAAATGTTTGATTAAAAATAGATTTTATTTTGGTTGTTTTCATATTTTAGCAGCTTGACTTTACTTCAAGCTTGGAGGCAAACGCGATCACAGCAGGGGGAGGGGAAAAATACTTTTTTTTTTCTAAGTTAATATTACAATTTAACTTTCCAAAACTTTGTGAAAATCAAATGTTTGAAATGATCGGCTTTAATCTGACTCGCCCTATATTCGCTCACAGGAAAATCACGGGCCCTCGCTAGCCTGATTATATTCTTGGTTGTCATTATCTCCTGTTTTGATTTCCGCATACTTGTTTGCACTAGACAGGAAAATCCGTATGCATTTCTGTCCCGTTTACTGCAAACTAATAGCATTTACGCACGAATTTAGACAGCGCTTGCAAATAAAATCTGGCGCGTGCGTCTGTTTATGGATAGAACGAAACAAAATCTGTACAGAGTCACGAATAGGTGGTGAATTAGTTTTGGCAAAAGTAAAATAGGATGCCTTGAATAAAATGGGTTGATGAAACCAGGAAGTCGTAAAGGGCATCCATATAATTATTTCGACTGAGAAGAACTGTACCAAGGCTGTATGGTATTGAAAATACAGACACATGTATCTGGGCACTGTAGAAAAACACAAAGCATTTGAAAATGCTATTTGAACTGATATTTATTCGTTTTATCTGTTTCAAAATATTTAGTTTATTTAAAGACATACCAAGAACCCTTTTGAATCATTTACTGGAACATGTTAACTTCGTCCAGAAATGTATGCGACAAGCAACATGCTTTAAATGTACTGTGTGGATACTGTATGAAGCTCACATCTTATCAAATTATGCTCGGTTCTCACACATAAGCTTTTTAAGGTTCCTATTTTGAATCCTGATATTGAGATAGTTTTGCACGTGAAACGATTGTTGCCAACTGACGCTGGTCACGTTCGTCCAGTGCCTTTTTACGGCAACAGACCTTTCGTAGGTTCAATGTTTTCCAAAGTTCTTGTAGTCAAGGAGCCTCCTTGAAATGGTCATAGGCGAAAATGCAAATTTGTTTCTATAAGTAAAAAGCAGTCACATAGCTCATGAGCCTCAACTAAGTTCAGAATCGTTTAAATCGTAATAGTCCTTCATTCTCACGGCAGAAACAATTTTAGAAGCTTAAAAGGCTATGTAGTTTACATGTGTTTGACCGTGCCATTTTCTGCGGCATTAATAACATTAGTGACATAGCGCGCTGAGGGAGGGGGTCATGATGCCCCGGAGGCCAGTATTGATATCCTTACGAAAGGACGCCGTGAAAGCAAAATATGAGAAGCCGGGAGGAAAAAAATGAATACCATGCACGGGTGTCATTTATCTTTGCTACACTACTGATCATTGTGTCCATTTCTTTATTAATTACTAAATAGTTAATAAATACAACTGAAAAATAAAATAATAATTAACAAAAACAAAATAATAAATATATAAGTATAATAAAACTAAAGAATCAAATAAAGAGCTGACGTTTCGGATAGAGCCTATCCTTTATCAAAGCAAAAAAGGATAATTCTCTAAAAGCAAATAGAATATTAGAGAATTATCCTGAAGTTATAATTAATTTATTAATTAATTTATTAATTAATTTATTAATTACTGTTA
The DNA here is from genome assembly GCA_023313115.1 of Rhysida immarginata. Lineage (NCBI taxonomy): Eukaryota > Metazoa > Arthropoda > Chilopoda > Scolopendromorpha > Scolopendridae > Rhysida > Rhysida immarginata. The sequence continues at coordinate 147,638 of JAHWFO010017310.1, forward strand.
TGGATTGTTAGCGACTGCTGTATTCTTATGCATGTTGTGTACGGCCTGTGTAGTACTTAATGTAGAGAACGCGAGAAGCTATGACAAACGTACAATCTATCATCATTTACATAAAATCAGCGACGGTGGACGTTGTCACAACAAAGAAAAAATCTAACAATGGGTTATCTAACAATAGGTTATTTACCGATTATACAAACGGGAGGGTTCGCTTCTAGTACTATTATATAAAAGAAAGAGCGAAAATTGTATACACTCACTCATTCATTCATTCATCACGAAATCTCCAGAAATATAAAGCCTACAAACTTGAAATTTGCCAAGTATATTTCTCTTGGCTTCTAGGTGCTCGCTAAGAGAGGATTTTATTTTTTTCTTTTTTTCTTTCCATTGTAGTTTATTTTTAAAATTCAATTTATCTGGAGCTGAATGGGATTTTTGCCAGCCTTAAAAAATTGTGACGTTTGCTTTGTTAATGAAGATTTTTGCGATTGTTCCGTGAAGCAGCATCAACAATGACTGCAAGTCTTTCGCACGTGAATATAGCATATATTTTATTTTTTATCTGAATCGGATATTTGCCAGCGTTAAGAATTGTGACGTCGTTATTTGCTTTGTTTAATGAAGACTTTTGCGATTGTTCCGTGAAGCAGCATCAACAATGATGCAAGTCTTTCGAGCGGGAATACAATGTATCTTTTAATTTCTACAGAGTCCGCCAAAAAAATTTATATACATTTTACTAGCTATTATCTATAATTTTTTCCATAACAGCAAAATCAAAAGCTTACACACCAATATTATTACATGTATTGAATGAAGACGATCCCGATAAAAGAAGACCACAATTGCCACGTAGACATAGGAGATTAGTAATAAGAGTTTGCTAGGAAATAGATAGGAGCAACTGTTCGTCGTATTCAAAAATATCTCAACGCTTATGATTATCACTTTGAACAGCTGTCGTAATTGTAGATTGTAGAAGTCAAAGAGGACTTATATTCATCGCTTGATGCCTGTATGAATTTAGTATTACAACTTTTATATAGTTTTTTCTTTTGCTGAAGTGTGTATACATTTTTTGGCGGACTCTATACAGGTGTTCTCGAATAACGTGTACAAACTTATAATAGGGGGGGGGGGGGGTATTAGAGGGATCAAATCTAAGCAACATTTCCCTCTTTAATTTTTTTCTCCGGAGCATTGTTTTTGAGATAAAAAATGTTGAAATCCTACCTGCAGGAAACAGTTGTTTATATTCTGTGGGGACCCTTAAAGACATTGGTATACGAGACACCTGTGGGATCCGATGAAGAGCTGGTAGCCAGAATCACCGTAGCTGCGGACGAGATTCGCGAAGAACCAGGAACTTTTGAACGTGTACGTCAGTCCATGCGGCGATGTTGTGAAGCATGCATTCATGCCAGAGAGAGTCAATTAGAACACTTACTGTAAAACATTTGCATGTTTCATAAAAAACAAGTCACATTATTGTACTGTAAGCACTATGTTTTTGTTCTTTTTATTACTTGATTGACCATGATTTTGACGTGTTCCAGAAGCAGGGATTTGGTGGCATATTACGTCTACGCGACGTCCAACATTTTTTATCTGAAAAACAATGCCCCAGAGAACAAAAAATGAAAGAGGAAAACGTTGCTAAGATTTGATTCACCTATCACCTCCCCAAATTTGTACACGTTATTCGAGAACACCCTGTATACATAAATATGAAAAAAGTATAATTTTCTGCGAGCGACGCTGGGTACTTCAGCTAGTAATTTTAAAATAGACACCATTAAATTAATTTGAGTTTGCTGTTTTTTTGTACTGACATGAACAATATGTACACATAGTCTGCCTCAAATATTCATATTAATACTCTAATAACTGTTGTACATCTGCATCGTTGTACGAGACAAGGAATTTGTAATGTTTTGTGTTTTAACGTGAACGTGAAGGAATAAAAAAGATGTGTGGATAGAGTCAAAGAAATTTCCATTGTTTATTTAAACCAACTGCAATTAAAAGTGATATATTCAAATTTAAAATTACATCTGCGTCACAGCTGAAGCTCCTTGGAATGCTTACAAGGTTTTTCACGACAGTGCTTTGCAACAATGATTTTTCTCCCCTAAGATTTATGGTAACTTTGATTAAGAAGGGATGAATGACTCTAGCAGAAGAAAGAACATAGGCGCAGTAGTTTAAAAAATTTAAAGGTGCGAGCATTTCATTTCTCATTTCGCGTGTATTTGGAAAAATTCGTGTGAATGCTGCAATCGAATACGTAAATTTACTTGCAGTTTTCGCCATTGTTGTATAAAAAATATTACTATAATATTAAACAATAAATTTTTTTGTTCTTCTTTACAACATATTTGAAAATCGTTTTACGAGTTATATTCTTGTTCCTCGTAATCAAAAAGGAGGTTAATAATGGTTTAATTCAGTTATTTTAAAGACGAAGATTTTACGCACGATATTACCATTATTAGGGCATGACCTTGAGCCGCCAATTTAAAAGAAACCTACTATAGATGGGGCGGATGCAGGCTGAAAGGACGGAAGGAAGTTCGTCTAGCTCCCCGCTAAATGTGAAACGGCTCCGCTATCAAGGCGCACAACTTTGTGACACCTATAAAACGTCCGACACGAATTCGCTGTATATTAACCGGCCTATACAGATACTTTTTTCTGTATGGCAAGCCTTTCCGAAATATCTACGCAAAGCAAGTCGGACAAAATTAGAAACTCACTTTTCGCATATTGCAGCCGAGAAAACTCATTTTTTTGATGAAACACCATTTTGAGTTATACCGCGATGGCTGCGTCACCGACCATAAGAAATTTGTAAATATTTGAATTTAAAATACCTCACATCATCTTGAATAACCCTGTATAGTAACTTATTATTAGATTGTAAGGTTTTTTGTCCGTTTAAAGTTTAATTGGATCTTGTTGGGATCAAAATTTTAGGTATCGCAGCGTCGCATTTAGACAACGTTACAGCATATTAATTAGGACAAATGATATTGTTTTGGACGGTGTCCGGAAAATTTTATCATGTTGTATAATTTCGTAATTTGTATTTTAGTAACTGCGTTGTATCTTTTTATATTTATGGGTCTTCATGATTTATTCATGACTGTCATATTTCCTGTTGTGATTTTTCTTTATTTTGTTTGCACCCGACAGGAAAATCCGTTTGCATCGTCTGTCCCGTTTACTGCAAACGAATAACATTTACGCACGAATTCTGGCAGCGCTTGCAATTTTGAGTCGGAAGGAATAACATCTGGCGCGTGCGTCTTTTATGGATAGAACGAAGCAAAATCTATACAGAGTCACGAATAGGTGGTGAATTAGTTTTGGCAAAACAGATATATTCTTCTCAAAAGTAGAAGAAAGTAAAAAGTTTTCTGTCTCCTCACAAGGAAAAATAGGATGCCTTGAATAAAATGGGTTGATGAAACCAGGAAGTCTTAAAGGGCATCCATATAATTATTTCGACCGAGAAGAACTGTACCAAGGCTGTATGGTATTGAAAATACAGACACATGTATCTGGGCACTGTAGAAAAACACAAAGCATTTGAAAATGCTATTTGAACTGATATTTATTCGTTTTATCTGTTTCAAAAGATTTAGTTTATTTAAAGACATACCAAGAAACCTTTTGAATGATTTACTGGAACATGTTAACTTCGTCCAGAAATGTATGCGATAAGCAATTTGCTTCGAATGTACTGTGTGGATACAGTATGAAGCTCACATCTTTTCAAATAGTGCTCGGTCCTCACACATAAGCTTATTGAGGTTCCAATTTTAAATCCTGATATTAATTGAGGTAGTTTTGCACATGAAACGATTCTTGCCAACCGACGCTGGTTACGTTCGTCCAGTGCCTTTTTCCGACAACAGATCTTTCGTAGGTTCAATGTTATCCAGAGTTCTTGTAGTCAAGGAGTCTCCTTGAAATGCTCAGAGGCGGAAATTCAAATTCGTTGCCATATGCGAAATGCTGTCGTAAAGCTCATGAGCCTCAATTTCGTTCAAAATCGTTTACATCGTAATAATCCTTCATTCTTACGGCAGAAACAATTCTAGAAGGTTAAAATGCTATGTATTTTGGATGTGCTTGACTCTACCATTTTCTGTGGCATTAATGACATTAGTGACATAGCGCCCTTAGGGAGGGAGTCATGATGCCCCGGGAGTCGACGAAAATATTGATATCCTCACGAAAAGACGACGTGAAAGCAAAATATTTGAAGCCGGGAGGAAAAGAATGAATTTCATGCCCGGACGTCATTTATCTTCCCTATACTACTAATCATTGTGTCACTTTCTTTATTAATAGAAACGGCCACTGGTATTGGACAATGTGTGCAATGAGAAGAGCATAATGGTCTGTTTCGGAGCATGAGAGCATTCTGGATTCGATTGCGTTTCTTTCAAGTTTCGAGAACGCATTTCATAAGAGTACTCGATTGAAATATAAAAGATGTGGAGCTAAATATTCCAGAAAAGCTTTTAGGAATGTATGTCTTTAGTATTGAAATACCACCCCCTCCCCCTGGCTCCACATAATTTCCCTTTGGGGTGCAGGTCGTTCTCTCTTTAGCTTGTCCATTTTACAAAGGTTGCTCCAAGACTTGTTTTAACAGAGGAAATATAATGTCTGACAAGAAAATGCAACGTACCTCGAACGTTTCCAGAACGAAACAAGGTGGCTGCCACATAGTGCCGATATCAATTTCTGTTATGTTCTCTTGTGAGGAACTATTGAAGAGTTCTGTATACAAACTAATGAACCATATCCAGTGGCTTTTATAATATGGCATATTTGGTCAGGTAAATTTTTAAGCTAGTAAAGCCATTTTCTTTGCATGACTTATCTTGTGCCACCTGTAATTTTCAAGTACCAGTTCTCTGTAACGGTACGTACTAAAAGTTGTAGAGAATAAGATTGCCGTTATAGCGGGACAGCAATGCGAGTTAAACAAGGAATAACCCCCCCGCCCCCGAGGATTGTATATGAAAGTAGCGGAAGCATTGGGGTCAACTATTTTGAACGGACGTAACGTCACCACAGAAGAAACAACCGGGGCGATCGACGGGCTACTGTGAGTCAGATTACCGCCAATTTGAATGTGCGGCGTTAGGAACCCTTTTAGACAGGATTGTGCGGAGACAAATGCACCGCTTAGGCTTCAGCAGTCGACGACCGACTCGTGTCCATTAGCTGACACCTCGACACAAGAGCTGAACGGCTGGCATGGGCTAGCGAACATCGTCACTGGACCGAGGGCGAGTGGTGTCGTGTAGCCTGGTCAAATGAATACCGGTTTTAATTGTATCGAGCTGATGGACGCATGGATGTGTGGCTCCATGAAGCTCTGAATCCTGAATGCCAACAAGGTTGTGTCAGGTAAGACTGTGGCTCAGTTATGGGCGGTGTTCACTTATGCGTAGGTTAATACCGGGTGTTTCAAAAATGACCGATATATTTGAAAAATCAATAAAAACTAAACAATATACAGACAATATACAAATTTACAATATACAGACAATAGCAAATTTACAGTAAATTTACTGTTGTCCCAAGCATATTGCAACACATGGTGATTTTCTATCGCTGCCCGTTTAGTTTTTATTGATTTTTCAAATATACCGGTCATTTTTGAAACACCCGGTATCTCTCCAGAACAATTACAACACCTCCTAGAGTCCATGCCGCGACGTGTTAACTCAGTTTTGAGGGTTCGCGGAAGAGCGACCCGTTTTTAAGATCACACCCTGTGCTTTCCCATGACTTTGGTCAATCAGTGTAGTATTTGCCAATATTTAGAGCATTAAAATATTCTACTGTTCTTAGATTATTCCTCGTAATCAAAAAGCAGATTAATAGTGGTTTAATTCAGTTATTTTAAAGAAAAAGATGTTACGCACGAGATTGCCATTGTTACGGCATGGAATTAATTTTTTGCGGTGATTAAAAGGTACAAAATAAAGAAAGGCGAAAAATTTACAGCGCCAAATTGTAAGTTGTAATTAAAAAAACTTAATTTTAATGTCAAGTTACTGTTTGATATTTATTCAACTTTCTACACATATTCAACATTAAACATTTGACTCCTGAAATGATCTTTTTTTTAATTTACTTAAAAACACATGTATTCATGTTCAATTATGTCTAAATGAATGAAAAAAACATATCATTATAACTTCGCTTTTGAGAGCAAAATGTTGCGACCCGACCATTAATGAAGTAACGGCAAAATATATTTAAAACTTTTTTTCCATTAAATTTTGACTAGTATTTTGAACATATACTAACATACTTCATTTATTACTAATAAAAATAATATAAATAAAGATAAATACCATTTTACATGAAATGGAACAAAACGGTCAATGCAAAAGTCCTATATTTCTATTGTGCAATGTGGAGCAGCTATAGGGATCGCTTTCTATTCCGTGATGGCACTAAACAAGTTTTACCATCTAAACATATATCATCACATATTCTACCTGAAATAATGATAAATTTTGAAATTGAAGGACTTCCAGATCCTGAAGGCATATTTATGACTGTTTGCATTATGATGCGATTATCAAATGACTTTTGTCAGACTGATCTGTTTAGGCGTCTTCAGTAAGTGTATACATTTGCAAATATGTAAGAAGCTATCTATACCTTCTTATAGCATTTATTTATAATTTGTATCTCATATCAGAAGATGATTCTGAATGGTTGCTGGGAACTAAATTATAACCGGATAAATACAGTTTGGCAAAACATATATATAATTCTTCTGAACTAAATCTGATTCATACCTTCTTTCTGCAGAGTATATGTTGATGATTCTTATATAATTAAAATTAAAATTTTTTGACTTAAAAATTTTCAAATATTTGGATGAGAGTAACATGTGCATACTAATTGGAATAATCAGATTCTGGCAAAATACTAAGAGACTCTGGAAGATTTTTTTTCCAAGAATAATTTTGGTTTTCTTGTTCTTCTTTTATGATATTTTCCCGTTTCATCTTATTTGACATGAATAACCGCCAAATTCTTCGTTGAATTTTTATTTGACACAAGTATTTCAGCTTTAGTTCGGAATTACCGACCGTTCAAGTTATAAACTAACCCACCCTCCTCCACATTTGAAAAATCTTCATCAGAATTTTCATTAGCTTCAGGTCGTTCAATTAATAATTTTTCTGTGAAAATTTCAACATCAAAGTAAAGAAATCACTAATGTAAACCAAACTTTTTTGCTTTGGAAAGAATATGATGGAAATTCTGGATTAATTAATCTAATTCACTCACTCACCATCTGAGAAATGGGTTGACACTCGCAGAATGAAGATACCACTAATAAAAAAAATTTAAATATTCTCCACTTGGAAAACATAAAACAGATTAATTGATTATTATATTCATTACAACTCATTTGATTGATTTAAAGTTTGTCCTGAGAACTTGACTTTGGGACTAAACATATTTGCTGAAATCAAAATTTTCTCAACTGTGAAATGGCTCAATGAAAATAAAGTTAAAAAAACCAAGGAGGAAAAAAATGAAAAAAAAAAACTAGCACATGTTTGAACAAAAACTTGTTACTTAATATTTTTCCCATTACATTTATATTCGTTTTTATTTTACTCCGCAAATTTCTCCTCTTTGTATGTTGTAAATTCTGAAGGGGAAAAAGCACTGTATTTTTTTAATTGCTTAATAAAAATATCTCAATTTAAGCAATGGAGTCTCTGAATATTGTAATAAGATAAAACTTTTACCTTTTTATGCATTCATAACCTATTGTCGCCTTAAAACTTTAGCCAATGCATTAAGAAATGCAAATGATCTGTGTCATTTTATTGTCAATTCCTTTAAATGTTAGAATGATATACGACAAACACAACGAATTGTATTTATTTTACCAAAAAATTTTTATTTATAAGATCATTTCTATCTAACTCATTTTCATCATAGAATAAGTTAACGTATGATTGTGCTAAGTTTAAATGTATTTCTAATTGTACTCACTTTAATAATTTGTTAAAAACTTTTATGCTGAACAGTTATGATACCTTTAACTTTGAGTAATTCTTTTTATGATATCGATTTAGAAACAATCACTTATCGTGTATTGAATTGTTTTGTTCATATTTGTATGTTAACTGCTTTATCAAGGATAAGTCTGATGACACAATCCTGTGATTCTTGCAATTTTCTCTTCCATCGGAAGGCTTCAATAAATAATAATAATAATTAATGATGAAAATGAATATTTAAGCATTTTTTATGGATGGTGTTGCGTACCATATTTGTTATGACATATTAAATGATACAGATTACCTTCGTTAAGCAAGGTACCACTATTTATTTACTCTTTGGGGAACTTCTTTTGAAAGCAAGTGCAAAGGTTTCATTTGGCTGATGGGTCATCTGTAACTTAGTTTAATAACTTAAAAAAATACGATTATTTATCTACGACATGTATTTTAGGAGCAGTTAGAAAAAGATAAATGAGGAGTCTATTTAGATGGAAAGTAAAAAGTTTTCATCTTGCTGATGGGTATTTTAGATTTTAATTTAATAACTCCACTAACTACAGTTATTTATCTACTATACTAGGTGCAATTAGAACGTAAAAGAACGACAAAATTAGAGTCTCTTCTCAGGGCAAGTAAGAAGTTTTCATATTGCTAACATTTCATTGATATAGAGAAGTTATATTAATATCATTGATATAGAGCGACGCGAGCAGAGCAGAATGATTAAATATGTTGGGGAGAGGGGGAGGAAGCATCGATACGCATTAGCGCACGTGAACTAGTATATTTAAAGGAAATGTGGCGTTTCCTGAATTGCAGATTGTCGGCGTCATTCATAATAGTCATCCTATCTCATATTAGCTGCTCGCTGCGAACATAAAACAGGGCCGGTGCCAGACGAGCGTCTCGGTATAGCAGTTTACAATCAAACATCTATTGTAAGCAAGCAAACCAAGGTTTATAAAAGGAGGTTATGTCACGATCCCAAGATGCATAGCGTTTTTCTCCATTTTGTTTCACACCGCCAACAATGGCAACAAACGCTGACCGCGTGTTTCATTATCAACTCACGCAAGGCTAAGAAACTATTTCATTATCTGTAATAGTTTTTGAGTAATAAACATGTATAATACGAGAGATAATTTAGAAACACCCTATATATATAAACATGCTAAAGTGTAAATAAACTTGAAATTTTAAACCTGTTAACATTAATGTAAAAAAGGTTTTGTATAAATTAATAAAAAAATCAAGAAGTGTGAAACAAAATGGCGATAGCATTGTAATAGTTGGTGTCATAACCTCCTTTTATTAACCTTGAAGCAAACATCTCGACAGTCCTGCCATCTAGCGAGCGCAGCAGCGAGCAAAGCGCGCGAAGATGAAGAATCAGAATATGATATTTCGGTTTCATAAATGCGTTATTTGTTTACAGTTTTTACAAATTGGTTTCATACAATTTTAAATGAATTTCATACATTTTTAAATAGATTTAATACGATTTTAAATTAATTTAATACTCTTTCAAAAAGATTTAATACAAT
>JAHWFO010017310.1:157263-208703 GCA_023313115.1 Rhysida immarginata
AATACTCTTTCAAAAAGATTTAATACAATTTTAAATGAATTTAATACTTTGTTAAATAAATAAAATGTGTTTTAGTTCATTATAAATGGAATTTCATTACTAAACTAAGTAAAAAACAATTTTTATTGAAACCTTGTTACATTAAATCTTTTTTTTTTTTTCATTATTTTAATTCAATTTACAGAGAACAAAATTGTACCATAAACAAATAACACAAACGTAAAAGGAGTTAACAGTTAACCACTGTGTAATTAAAAACTAAAAAAAAAAATACAGTAATACTACAGGTTTTACAAATTCATTTTGTACAATTTTATATGAATTTCAAACATTTTAAAATAGATTTAATACACTTTTAAATGAATTTACCGGTGAAATACCCTCTCAGTACAAATATACAGAAGAATAAATATTTCTAGTATTGCTGTATTTACTTTAGTTTAATTACACAGTGGTTAACTGTTTGTGTTATTTGTTTATGTTACTGTTTTTTATTCTGTAATTGAATTAAGATAATAAAAATTATTTACCGTAAATTTTACTAAATCTAGGGTTCAATAAAAATGTTGTTTTTTTTTTAGTAATTAAACTCCACTTATACTGAACTAAAACACGCATTATATTTATTTAAATCGTATTAACTTTATTTTAAAATGTATTAAATCTATTTGAAAGCGTATTAAATTCATTTAAAATTGTATGAAACCAATTTGTAAAAAACTGACCAAAACAAAAAAAACCACATAGACAAAAAAAGCAACAAAACCAAGCATTGCAGCTGGCCACTAAAAAAAAATTCTTGATTAGGCCTGTACATGTGATAAAAATTGATGTAGGAAAGGTTTCTTTTTTGCATACCAGGGCAATGAATTTCAATTTTTCTATTCTTGTTTGAATGTTGGGTGCTTTCATGCCTCCTTAACAACCACCTGCTCGACGAGCTCCAATCACATGTCGAACATGTAAACTCATCACCACGGGCGGGTCCTTTTTTAAGTGGTTCGGAAGATAAGTTGTGAACTCTTTTTTTGTGTCGGTTGAGCAAACGTTGCGTAACGAATTCTTTCTTGCATACTTCACAAAACATTGTCGACAACGTGACAAAGATAGCACGAACCTCTGCACTATCTTTCTGATTCTGCATCTTCGCACGCTTTGCTCGCTGCCGCGCTCGCTAGATGGCGGGACTGTTGAGATGTCTGATTGGCCAGACCCCTACTGTAAACTGCTATACCGAGACGCTCGTGTAGTCAGGACGTTATCTTGGGGTGGTCGATTTTCAAAAATTCCACCTTTTTCCATATTTGGGAGGCGGACCTTTTTCCTTAATGTGTTGGTCGTCGACCCCCCTCGACCCCCCCCCCCCCTGCTACGGGCCTGTAAAAGTGGTTAATATATGGCAGTTCTCTACGATGCGATGCGAGCCCGCCATGTTCGCTCTTCGACGGGGTCACAAACGTAATTTCTCGACCAGCCGACAAGCGGATCATTTCCTTTCTCCAGACGCAAGTCTTTGGGGGAGCAGGGAATTCTCGCCAATTCAACTTTCCTGCAGAAATTCGTCAGCAGATGGCGCCACAAGTATTCAAAGATATGAGCAGTAAACGTGCGGAATAGGAAGAGCACAATGGCGTCCTTTCCAGTTTCGTGGCCGCTTCTTGGAGTAGTACTCGTTGCTAAATCGTTTAATACAAAAAATCAAGAAATGTATATGGAGTTAGAGAATCAGGAAGAGCTTTCATGTGTGAGTATCTAACTAAGACAAATAATTAAGTTTTCACATCGAAAGGGTTACAGCCCGCTCTCTCGTTTAACTCGTTCGTTTTACATTAAATTTTGAACATTGCCTCACTTTCATTTTCCGCTGCATACAGGCTCTGTAGATTTATACAGATAACGTACACATGCATTTCATATTATCAAGATTATTAAGAATAAATTTTTTGACTAATTTCACCACTGACTCTTTAGGATTGCGCCATAACGAGGTTGCGCAGAGAAGCGGGAAAGAGCCGCCCGACACCAATATGGTTGTTTGATGTACAATTGTGTCGGTTATTAACAATTAAAAAAGTAAGTACTGGTATAATGGGAACTAAGTACTGTAATATATTCGATAACTACTAATTGAGTATATTATGAATTCTTGGTCTTTTCACTAAATCAAACATTCGGAGTACAAAGTGGTAAGTACTCTAAGGTGTTAACTACCAAACATTTGGGGCTCTGTTTTTTTTGTATACATCTGGTACATTTAAATGACTTTTAAATTGACTCTCTGTTGTACATACGAAGACAAGACAGGTTAATTAACAAAATTCTCTTGAATGGTTGTTTTTTGGAGTTACAGTGGAATATTCTGGGAAGATTTCTGGAAACAATTCTAGAGAAAAGGAAAACGAATCTATTTGGAAGCATTATTCGAAAGACCAGCCTTTCGCTTTTATACAGGACTGAACTGTGTCAGCATCAATAGCAGTACGAATGGTGTCCAGAAATACCATGGGTATTATGGACTGGGTTCTATTAGAGAGCATTGCGACGACTTGATACGGGTATAAGGAAAACTTTAAGCCCTACCTCCAACTTAGAAATGAACTATCAGAACCTGTATCTCTCAGTTTCATACACTTTGTATTGCTATGGAGTCTTTGTTTGGCTAAGTGCGCTCATTTTTTTTCGTTTTCACGGTTTATTTTGAATATCGCGATTTCTTATTTTGCAAGCATCAATAACACCTTTAGGTGAATAACATATTTCAATTTGTTGTGAAACTGTGAAGTACAGGTTCATATGGTTCCCTCGTTTATAATCAAGCGGATTTAAATCTGAACTTGGAAGTGGTCCACTCTTCGACCTTATGAAAGATGGTACATTTTCCTGCAACCATCGTTGTGTCCGTTTGACTATGTGGGCGTAGAAGCTTGGTGAAAACGCTGTTCGAGCAATGTTTTTGAGTAGAGATGAGTTCAGAGGCTTCACTTCAGCTTCCAAGACGTCGCTAATATACTGTAGTTTTGAGCGTTTGTTTTCACTTCTTTAGAGCAAAATTTCAATGGTATGGTTCCATCGAACATCATTTCCCATCGAACCATAACCTGTGGCTCATGGTGTTGGCGCATGAAATCTCGAAAACTTGAGGGAAATTCAGGAGCACTAGATTCATGCATATGGTCATTTTGGCTGTTTGTTTGCCTCGAAATTGATATATTTTTCGACTTCCGTAAACAGTATTTGACGGTGAATGCTCTTTACGGTCACTTCAGGAAGGTTCGACTTTTGCGAACCCGTTCTTTTGCCAGGCAGGAGTTAAAAAAAAATGGGTTCCGCCTTTTTTCAAGCATTTCAGTCCGAGCCACTCGTGAATTGATTGCCGCGACATCTTATGCTGTATTGCAAGTTTTCTCTGTGACTTTACAGGGTTGCGATGAATTTCTTTCGTACCTGTTTGATCACGAACCGATCGAGGCCTTCCACTCTAGGGTTGGGTTTCGACGCTACCAGAGTCTTTATATCGTTTCACAATTACTTGAATCAACCTGTCATTTGCGCCATCACGTTTGTGCTCTTGGAAAATTTGCTTTTTTAATTTATTTGCAAGTGACGACGAATTATCGCTTTTTATAATAACTTTGTCGGTCCTATTTTTTTTATGCTTGTGTCATGCGCCAACAATCTATGCATATGCTCAGGAGTACTTCTTCTCTCAAAAAATTACAATAACCCATTTGCAAATGCTTTACTGTAATTAGGGGAAGGTTATTTCAAAAAGCATAAACATTTTCTGTAAATGCTTTATTAACCATGTGTGACCATTCGATTTGACACTCTGATATATGCAAGTTTAATGTAGATTTTAGAATGCTTGCTGGTTTTCTGTATCCAATTATTGTATATATAACAAGTGAGTGTGTTTTGTCAAAATGAGAAGCCCCTGTTTGTGTTAGGTTTGTTTTATTAATATTTAATGGGTTTCTTTCAAAGCTCAGAGTATGTGGGCGTAAGGTAAGAATTTTCGAATTCCCTTGGAGTTTCGGTACTGAAAATATTGCTGAGAGTTTTGTTTTCTAGATTAGTGCGTTGGAGTCATATAAGTCATCTTCTAAGAATATACTGATGTTGCAAGAGATTAATAAATTAAACGTTGATACTGACTGAAGTCTTTGTTTATATAAGAAGTTAAACACTCACACATGTATTCACATTTATTCATACAATGAACATTAACACATCCATTTCTTTGTTGTTGACATTCAAGTTTTATTGTTCTCGCAAGTCTACAAAAAATCATGTTTAAGGTGAGTTTATTAATAGACTTGACAGCATTCAGTTCCCGAAGGGTCCCTGCAGTTGTGTTTCCTGATATTCAGTTCGCACTTCTCCATAGCGTTGAGGCTTTGGTAGATTTTGCAGGGTAGGGCGTAAGAGTCGCATGGACTAGGACGTGGTGCAGGGCCTATAATGCAGAACTTAAAAAGATTTAAGAGTTAGGATTTGCTTATGGAGTGTTTAAGATAAAGTTTGGTTAAACATACAAAAAGGAAGATGTGCATTGGTGATCGAGTTGGATTTGTATTCAGGTACTTCTAAAGACGAAATAAGTTTAATTCAATGGATTGCTAAAGGTTGGCCTTATGCAGGGATTCGGAAGGAAAAGAATAACATGTTCAAATGTAATGCTTAAACAGTGGAAAGTAAACTATAATGGTGTGCTTAAGTTAAGCGAGACCCTAGGGTTGGTTCTTTTCTATGTTTAGTAACTGATATATCCATTCCACTTTGTTTAGGGATTGGGATCCTTTCCACTCAAAATAATTTTGTGTTCACCGGATTTCCTTATAAAGGAAGAGATTAGGGAGGAAAAATACTGGAAGCACGGTTTGTTCTAAGATGCACAGTCTGTCTGTCTGTCTGTCTCGGTACCTCTACCCGATCCGGGTGCTAGAGATCAACATGCATGATGTTGACTAATACTTCGGAAGAGAATAATGCGGTGGTTTCCCCTTACCTTCCACATTAATGAATGCTGTAAGATGGTAGCAGCAGCCGGGACCAACGGCTTTACGTGCCCTCCGAAGCACGGGGGGGTAAAGATCGCATGCCACTGGATGGTAACCGCGATGAGCCCCCCTAATTAATAAAATTTTTAGTAATTACCACGGAAGTAATAGTAGTAAACCAGCGGTAGTAATTAAAAATTTGTTATCTGCTCTGAGTTTTTGAAGAGCGTTTTGAAACTCCTTTTCAAGTACCTCACGATCAACAGATGATATACCTAATGCTGCCCATTTTTGATATATTTTCGATTTCGATACTCCTTCTAAGGTATAATAGCACAAGAAGGTGACGTTTGTTGAATGTGGTACACATCTTTCTTCCATCACAGCTAAAAACTTATTGCACTAATAAAATCTTGCGAACATTCCAAGAAGGAGCTTTAGCAGGGACAAAACGTTCGTCACGTGCCCAAGTCAACGACATAAGCTTAAAATATCGATAGAAGTAAGAGTTTATTCATTCTTGACGAATCGTTTGTTATATGGCATACCATTATCTTGATATTCTTAAAGTTACTATTTTAGCACGTGTAATCGACTTGAAGGGTCCATGAAAATGCCTGAAAAGTTGATACAACCGAGCTAAAATTTGATGATCATTTTGTGGAAAACAAAATTTGAAAAGGTTAATTCGTTTTCAAGTTATTGTGTAAACGGCGGACGTCCGAGCAGATGAACGTACAGACCAAGCGTGGATTCCTATAAGTAGATTTTTTTTATTAAAACCCCTAATAAACGGCACCATAACTGTGTGAAAGAAGTCATTGGCGGAACGATGTGTGTGTGAAAACTTCCTAAGTACGTAAAACGGAAGCCTACAGATCGGGAATTACTTCTTTCTAACGACATAAGTTTGTCTCATGTTGCATAAATAAAAATAACAAGAAAGGTCCACTGTCTTGATTGAGGATGGTATAAGATCATAACGCGTCTCCTTAATAAATTTTTACTCTTGCCAAGTGGAGGGGGGGGGGCTCTCAAACAACAGATGAAACTCATAGTAATTATAGTGGAACTCCATCTAACCTCTCCCTGACTGGTCGAAGCCTAATCACAATGCGACATCGTGCTGCAAGCGCTAGAGCAACTAGTTCTTTTGTTTTCTTTATAAAGAAATGCAATTCATATATTTTTAATGGTCCCTAAATGCATATTTAATAAAACATAATATCGAGATAGTTAAACTTTATTTCTATCAAAACAAAAATTCACCTTTTAAACTGCTGAACTGCAATTAGATCAGGCTTGCCACAAAAAAAAAATGGCCGACGATGTTGCTGGTGCATCATGGGGATAGAAGAGAAAATTTTTGAGAGTTCTTTAAAGTGCCTAAAATTATTATTATTATTATTATTATTATTATTATTATTATTATTATTATTTTTAATCCTGTTTGTCATAAAACGTTGAAAGTTTATTTTTGTAAGGTTTTTTTTTTTTTAACTATCTATGTTGTGGATTGTCCAGGAAACCAAATAAGGTAATCATACGCAGGGTGAGAAGGCCGACCAATCGCAGTTAAGGTGAGGTTAGATGGAGTTCCACTATAGACTGGAGATAATGCTCAAACATATTAAAGTGAACAAGCATCTTCTTGAATTATGTGATGTGTATTTAGATCCTTAGTTATCTTTCTGTACGTGTCCAAAAAGTCCCGCATCATAGGCGAAATCTTTCTATAAAGGCCAGTCAAATGAAAACGAGATTTTTAAAGGCGTTGGTACATACTTGGAAAAATTTAGAAATAAACACCGTGGGCGTTAAGGCAAGCATCCCATCTATCGACGAGTTGACGGATTCCCTTCTCATAAAATTCCCTTGGCTGCTGAATTAGAAAAGCCGTGACCTCCTGTTAGACCTCAGCGTCCGATGTGAATCGTCGTCCTTTCAAATGTCGTTTCAACGGTCCGAAAACGTTAAAATCGCACGGTGCCATGTCAGGACTGAAGGAAGCTCTAGGACATTCCATCGCGTCCTCATCAGTTGCTCCGTTGTCCTGTTGGCTGTATGAGGCGTGGCGTTATCGAGAAGCAGGGTTACTCCAGCGGTCAGCATTCCCGGCCATTTATTCTTCATGGCCACTCGCAAACATTGCAGAGTTTCGCAGTATCGATCCGCATTGCCCATTCAAACACATGTGCTCGTGACATGCATATGTCTCCATACAAAGCCCGCATTCTCGTCCAATTTCCTCAGATTTCACGTTTTCAGCACCGCGCGCGCTTCTTCCTTCCTCGCGTTTTGGATGACGAATGCCATTACTCTATCTCACGTCTTACTTTGCGAACCGCATACGATAAGTTTCTATGAACACTAACGACTCGCGTGATTAGCTAATTTGTGTACGCAAACGCCCGTATGTTACAATGCACCTTCACGCGCATGTTATTGCGCTCATTTCTACAGGGTGATTCTTAAAAAGTGTGTATAACTATAAGCAATGACAGAGGTGACCAGAACGAACATTTTCTTTTAATACAATATGGGTCCAATGTTAATAACTCAGGTTCTACAACGCCTAGAATAATGAGTTTTGGAGAAATAATAGGGTTCATAAAACTGTGTATACCGTTAAAATTTGATCGTATTCCAACGAGTAGTTTCCAGTTAGTATCCGCAATCAAAATCGTAACAGTGCTCACATGCGAGTACTAACCAGCACGTGTTACGATGTTGAGTGCGTAACTCGGAAACTACTCGTTGGAATTTGATAAAACTTTAACGGTATGCAGAGTTTATGTACACTATTATTCCTCCAAAATTCATTATTCTAGGCATTGCAGAACCGGAGTTTATTAACTTGTTGATCTTGGTGGCGGTATTTTTATTTCTCTTCATATCTCAGTTAGCGTTCAAATTCGGACCCACATTCGATTAAAAAAAAATTCTTTCTGGTCACCTCTGTCATTGTTTACAGTTATACACACTTTTTCAGAATCACCCTGTAAAATCTTGTTTTCATTTGATTTACCCTCATCATATTTCTGTTTCGTTACGATCCTGGCTGGATGAAACCTTTCCTGAACACTGGTATGTACGCAGAAGACCTGTTGAATGGGCTCTGTGGTCCATATTTGAATCCAATGGACTTTTCATCCTGAAAGTATCTGGAATCACGAGGGTACGTTGTGAAGATTCGCGACATGGCCCACCTACACAAGAATTGAGACGAATTGAGACCATGCCATTGACTTTCATTTATGACCTGGAATTCGACGGAGGACATAATGATCATACTGTGATTTTGCCTATGTTGCGGGACTCTTTGGACACCCTATTCTATGGACTAACGTTACCAACAAACCCGGGTCTCGCTTTCTTCGGTATGATTGTCATAACTTTATGATCGGCCTTCGTAAAATTAATTTCGTAATTCATTTTTTTTTAAATTCTTATTAACTATTTCAATTGATAAATATATGAATCTCCTTTTTTAATGTTAATGAAATGATATAAATAAATATTAAATAAATAAATAAAAAAGAGAAGATTCATATATTTATGTAATTGAAATATTACACATGTCAAACAAAATCGCACTTTTTTTTTCTGACGGAATCTTATTAATTCGACGTTGCTGAGTTTGAATCTAACCTCACTGTTTATCTAGCAGCTCGAGTTTTGGAGATACAAGTCCCCCCCTGCAATTTTACGTCTTAGTTGACAAATTGTTACGAAAGACGAATTAATTAACCAAATTTAATAAATCTGTCGCGATGTCGTCATCAAAAAGAACTTGTATAAACAATCCCAATAGTTTTTGTTTTATTTGCGGCGAGTACATGTTTAAAGAATGTCGATTACATGTATCTGACTTTATAAAAGAAGCCTTCATGGACTACTTTGGGAAGCTATTAGAAATAAATGCTAAGCCCTGGATTCCAAATTTGGTGTGTAAAAGCTGTCGAGTCTTTGCGTTTATGGGCAAATAAAAAAAGATCTACTTTTAAGTACAAAAGTCCACTGATCTGGCGTGAACTATCAAATCATCACGATGACTGTATTTTTGTGTTGTGAATATTAAAGGAATAAACCGCAAAAATCGGTCCAAGTGGATTTATCGGTCCAATTGCATGACAGATGTTGAAAACTGCGTGGAATGAGTTCGAATGGGTAGTGAAAATTTTTTGGGAAATACAAAGTCGGCCGACTACCTTCAATACATTGAACAGCTAATGCTACACTTCATCAACTTAGATGCAACATGAGCATTAAACTACATTTTCTCTCTAGCCATTTGGATCGTTTCCCAAAAAATCTGGGTGATTTAAGCGAAGATCAAGGGGAACAATTCCATCAAGACATTCGAACTATGAAAGAGCGGTACCAAGGTTACTAGAATATAAATATGATGGCTGATGACTGCTGGAGCATTCAGAGTAGTACTTCTAGGTCAGCTCACGTCAAAAAAATCGTATAAAAGAAAATTTTGTTCAAATTTGTTTTGTGTAATAAAAATTTTAACTTGAAATTTGGTTATTTTTTTGTGAAAAATTCTTCCCGTCATATTTCAAAAACTAGAGCTGCTGGTGAAAAATGGGCTTCAAATTTGAAATCAGCGAAGTAACTATATTCAGAGTCGAATATAAAACTTCATGCAACAAGACCACTGTTTACCGGTCTTATTAAACCACTCCTTCTCTTATGTAAAATTATTAACTACTAGCAGAGGTACTCGGCGTTGCCCGGGTTAATTACACTTGTGGGTAAATTAATTATTTTAGTTTACGCATATGCGGTTTCCCTTTTCATCCGATCCTGCGGTTAAATTGGAAATTTGGAATACGGCCTTCAATTCTTTAAGCGCCCCATTTTAGCCTACTCTCCCCCATTTTTAATTTTCCAGTTGGATTTGTTGAGGTTTGATTGTGTATTTTCCAATTCAACATTTTTATGTAAACACGTTTCATTCATAATATCTGTCAGAACAAATTCTGACGACTCAGAGGCGCCGTAAAAATCTCGCACGTTTAGCCAACTGTTGCGTGCAGAAAAACACATGTGGCCGATAGCCGAGAGGATGTGCGGGTGATTTTCTACACACTAAAATACGTGCTCAGAATATTCTATTAGCTATTATTTTTAACAGTAGGAAGCTTAACTATTAGCTTCGATTTTGCTTACGGTCGTGAGAAGTGCTGTGTTCTGTGGGGTAGAAGCAAGGTAGGATTCTACATATATTTAAATTAATTAATAAATAATCTAAAACAGCATGTTGTAGTGTGTCAAATAATAAGATGTCAGAAGAAAAAGTGGATAAGATAAGACTTACTTGTAACCGTTTTTCCTCTGTTAATATTCAGTGGGTTGTTTGGAAATCGCCTTCTCTTGCTAATCCGCCTCTTATCAACGGATTGCCATTTCTTGAAACCCGCCGACAGAATCTTGCGGGAGAAACCCTTTCCCAGCCAGACAACTGCATTCGAGAAATTCATAGACTCCAGAAATCCTATAGAAGAGCATAGGTCGATATTTTAATATTTTATCCTGTGGATATTCAATGAGAAAGGCAATACTTACGTAACGCTGACGAGGAGGCAAGCGTAACGAATTTGCTGAATGGATCTGGAGTGGAAAGTGCTCAATTAATTTCTCCGTTTTATATATTCATAATCTCGAGCCATTCATTCATTACAGCTCACTCAACACCTGAATCGTAATGAATTGGAATAATTATTTAAAAATTCATTCCGGTAAACACTTTGGAATTGTTTACCGGTGTTGTATCGAGGCCTCCAATTTAGGCCGGCGCTAATTGGATTGCGCACGATTGTTTTTATATTTTCCATCGTAAGTAGAACGGTTATTCTGATAATTCACGGCTCGTTTTAATATACATGTGCATGATGGTAAAAATTGATACATCCATCGGAGCAGTCCCCTCTCATGTTGCTCTCGTGAGCTTTAATGGTTTTAATTTTAAAAAAATAACAATTAAGAGATTGTAATTTTTCTCTTCTTTATGCATATTTTGGTACCGTTTTGTATGGCTAGAATTCCAATATAATGAATATTTTGCTTAAGGCTTTTTATTACTTTTCTTGCAAGCTTTAATGTAGTGTGCGCGGAAAGACAACTGCAGTTTCTTTATTATAATGTGGTGAATATAAAATTTTGAGAAGAATTTTTGTAAAAAAGCTGGCACTGTATGCATGTTCTTCTTTGAAAATCCCTGAATTTCAGTGTTAATTAATGTTAACTGTGAACTATATGAGAGTTCCCTTGACCTGGATTGGTGCCACAGCATAAATTCCGTGGGCGTTGCGTTGGTTGTATTATGCAATTCCTGCGATCTTTGGAGTAGAAAATCATATTCGCCAAATGTGCAATGTCCGTTAGAGGCATGATGCCTTATTTATTTATTTATTTATTTATTTATTGTTAATTGTTAAATTCATATTACAAATACCGGGCTTTGCAAAAGTTCTGTTACACTCTTTACATCCCCCAAAAAATGGACTGCTCATGATTTGGATAATTCCATTTCCACAAAAGGATCAAATAATATATTGGAAATTACGTGTTAACCTCTGAGTGATCCTAATGTCCACGACAAAAGCGATGGAAACGAAACGAGTAGAGATCGCTGCTCTCCTGCGCGCGGGCCACACGAAGTCCGAGATTGCCAAGCTCCTCAAAGTCAGCCGGATGACCATCCACAGAGTTGCGGACAGGCTCAAGAATGGGAGAGACCTTAAAGATCAACCTCGTTCAGGTAGATCTCAAGTCGTCAACCGTTTGGCTGTGAGAAAAGCCTTCGAACAAGACCCGACGCTCAAAATGACTGCGCTCGCAAAGAAAAAGAAAATTTCGGTGTCCACAGTGTCCAGAGCGGTCAAAGAAGAAGGTGGAAAGAGCGTGAGGCCTCTGCTGACGGATCGGATACGGGAACAACGTCGGGAGCGCTGTCACCGTCTTCTCAACGACTTGAAGAGTCATGGCGAGCGAATTGTCATTTTCTCTGACGAAAAGACCTTCACGGTCGATCCTGTCGTCAACAAGCAAAACGACTGCATGGTAAGCTTCGGCCAGGACATCTCCAAGGTCCGCTACGTGTCTACAACCAAGCACCCGGCCTCTGTGATGATGCTCGGAATCGTGGCGTCGAATGGCGAGAAAATGCCACCCGTGTGGTTCCCAAGTGGATACCGGCTAACGGCGGCTGATTACAAGGACATCCTGGCCACAAAAGTCCTTCCCTGGGTGAAGAAATGCGGACTACATCTTTCAACAGGACGGTGCCCCTGCCCACGCGGCCAACACTGTGCAAAACTGGTTGGGGTCCAACATGACCTTCTGGTCGAAGGGCTTTTGGCCTCTGCAGTCGCCAGACCTCAATCCACTTGACTACAGCGTGTGGGCGCATGTCGAGGGGAAGGCCTGCAAGGTCCGTCACAGCAACGTCGACGAGCTGAAAACATCTGTCAACTGTGTGTGGACCAGAATGAGGAAGGACTACATTCGCAAAGTTTGCAAGGCTTTTCGGCCTCGCCTGGAGCGGGTTCTTGATGCAGATGGTGGCTACATTGATTAAATGACTAATTACAATGTTATTGTACATGATGGCACAATAAAAACATGTCTAACTGCATCGTGAACATCGTCGTGTCCATTTCTTTGAGGGTCGTCACGAGTGTAACAGAACTTTTGCAAAGCCCGGTATGCCCTACTGGGATCGGTATGGTCCCAGACCGACGAGTTAGATCTCAGCGGCCTACAATGCTACAATCAATTGATACAATAATATGGTTAGTATAAACTAAACATAAAGTTAGTTAGTCGAGGGCAAGGTTGATATGTAAACCAGAAAAACAATTTAATCACT
Organism: Rhysida immarginata; assembly: GCA_023313115.1. NCBI lineage: Eukaryota > Metazoa > Arthropoda > Chilopoda > Scolopendromorpha > Scolopendridae > Rhysida > Rhysida immarginata. The sequence continues at coordinate 170,146 of JAHWFO010017310.1, forward strand.
TACTTACTTTTCAACCCCTTTATCCGTTAGGGTCGCGGGGGGAGCAGCCCTATGGAAGATCTCCAGCGATCGCGACCTTCCGCCACCAGGCGCATGTCCTCCCTGGTAACATCCAAGCGACTCGAACCCAGATTATCCATGTGGTCTAGCCACCTAGTTCTAGGCCGGCCCCTTGGTGTCTTACCCACCGGCTGGGAAAATAATGTCTAGGAAGGCCAGTTTGCACCATCCGTGGCCACACCAGCGCAACTGAGATCTCTCAGTGCGGAGAAGTAGCGGCTCAACACCTAAAGACTCCCTTATTGTGCTGCTGTGCATTCTATTTAGTAAGGTAACATCTGCCACACCTCTCAGAAATCTCATTTCGGCCGCTTGTATCCACGATCGCACTCTTTCGGTCATTACCTAAGCCTCATGACCATAGGTGAGAATGGGGACAAAGATAGATTTGAAGACGGAGAGCTTGATTTTGTTACCCAGCTCGCGTTTCGTTACCACGAATCGCCACAGTTCACGATGACATAGCTTGCTGTATCGATCCGAGCATCCAATTCATGTTCAAAAATTTAATTAAATAACTCAAAGTTAGGTAAATAGCACAAATCAGCAAAAGGTTGAACACTGATTCTACATAGAGTAAAATTAGAAACCTCCAATTTTTATTTTTGGATTGGACACCAGTATCAACTTCTTCTCCTTACGATGACATGAAAAATTATTGACTTCATATCGACTTTATATAAGCGTAAGAAGAAGTAGTTGATACTGGTGTCCGATCCAAAAATAAAAGTTTGGAGAAAGCCCCTTATCGTTTTGTTTATTTTTGAGAGCAACTGAAATTCAACTCATTCTATCGGCGATATATTTCTCAATTTTCACGATATTTGCTTGGGCTTTTTATAAGAGTAGCTCTATACATTTGGCTAATAAATTATGCAAACGATAATTTGGTAACGCATCCGCATGCGCAGTTAAACATTATTTAGTAAAAATGCTAATTGTTCATCAAATATTTAATATTTTTCTATTCTGATTGCAGGGTGTTGTCTGTACTGTAGTTTGTCAAGTTTTCTGTAAATGGCATTGCATTGAGTTGAAAATCTTGCGTGTTATAAACAAAAAACTTACGAAAACATTTGGACCTTTTTAAAGAAACCTTTATATCTCCATGAATATACGTACTATTCTCATACAAATGAACACAGAAAAGTAAAACAAGCCTCTTAAGCATATGCTACAACTACAATGCATTTCAAGCATTATTTTTTACAGGGTGATTCCAAACATTATTTTTTTGGTTCACTTCTTTGCTGATCCCCTATTTGCCTTCGGGAGAAAACCTTCGCTGAAATATGAGATGTAACATCCTTTTTACATCCCTGAAATTTCGGGATAATTCGTCAAGTATTTTTCTAGATATTCGACAAAACGTCTAAAATTGAAAGTGTCCGGTCATTAATGGCAATATGTTGTATATGTTGGTCTGCTTCATAAGACATGAAAAAAAATCCAGCAAAAACAGGCAGATCTTGCAGAGTAAGGGTATTGTTTTTCTTCATGACAACGCACGTCCGCATAAGGCAAAGTTGACCCATCAGGCAATAAACAAATTTGCCTGGGAAGTGTTACCTTATCCACCGTATTCTCCGGATATCTCTTTAACAGATTATCACCTTTTCCGATCTCTCGATAACCATTTGAGAAAGAAGACGGAGGAAGAGCTAAAACATGATTTTCAACTGGAAAAGAAGGGTGTGATTTTCAACTGGAAAAGAAGGGCGTGAGTTTATAAAAAAAAGAATTTATGATTTAGTATCTCGCTGGGAGAAGGTTGTTAATAATGATGGAGATACATACGTGGTAGCGCCAATTGTAATATTTGCAAAATCGAAAAAACTTTCCCCTGGATCTGATACATACATGGTAGCGTGCTTAAAAACAAGCAGTAAATGTCATATAACATGTGGCTTGCTTCACTTCGTTTTTAATTCAAAGTACGTTTAAGTATGTACACATTTATTTACGAAGTCCATAAAGATTTTTAGAGATGGAGCTGAAAACGATGGAATTCTCATTTACAGCAGTATCTGGTGCTGCTATCGCTATTGTCATCGATATGACTAAGGACTTAGTCTTGTAAACCAATTGTTTAAATCTCGCCACTGTGTAAAAGAATTTATATGCTCAAAACGTTTACGCATTCTCTGAAATGTTTAGTTATTGTCTCAATGTTCAGCATACAGACGCCCGACTTCATTCGCATACCAGAAATCTATGCAAAAGGTGTTACTTTTTGATTAGTGGATTGCATTTGAAACACAGAATTAATTGCACTAAGTTCCACAATAACAAATCTTCCATTATTTCTGTTTTCAGTTTTACCAGATGGTTTTGTTAAAAACAACTCCAACTTGTAAAAGAAAAAACACCAGGAACTACACGAAACCAACTTGTTTTTTAGATACTCCATCATTTCTCCAGAGATTTCCACCATATTAACATCGTGTACAAGTAGGATTATATTTTATGGATATTGTTACGTACAACGCGAATTCATTTGGCTTCTTTTTTATTGATCTTTAGTAATTATTTTGTACATGGGTTTGATCTGATAGTTTAGTTTGTTCTCGCTAGTATAAAAAGATAAAGTTAATGCTGTTTTAAACACGAAAAAATAAACATCTACAATAGAAATTTATTTTTTCTTAATCAATTATACAGGGTGTCCAAAAAGTCTGGTAACATGGCAGATATCTCAAAGCTGCCAGGTAGGCGAGCTCTGATGAATGCGATTTATAGGTAATGGGAGGTGGGAGGGAATTCATTGCCACTCCAAATTTAAGGTCAACCATACAGAAAATTTTCCGATTGCTACCCTGTAGAACAACACCACATTAATCTAAAACAATCTTTAATCACACCCTTCCCCTTGAAAGATTTTTAGAAAATAGGCGAGAAAGAATCACTCAAGGTCAGGTTCGGCTGGCCAGGCTGGCTGAGGTTTCTAACACATTTGAATTGCAGTGAAGCACGCCTTACTCGAAAACCGCTTGGATAGAATTGACCGAAAATCGAAAGCACACCTGTATACGTATCCTATTATTCCCTCGAATTTCATCTTTCTAGCTCTAATGCATAAAGAGTTACTAACTAGTCTATCTACGGGGATAAAGGTATGCTTTGAGCAGAATTTATGTTATTATGTATTGTCCTGAGGCCGACGACTTGGGTCCCTGGATGAACCTGAATTAGGCTAACGACTGCTGTATGATGGTCACAACAGCCGGGGAGGGGGGTGAAGATTCTGAGTCACTGAATGGTCGCCCATCCAGTAGCTAGCCATGCCTGATGTTGCTTAACTTCACAGAACTTGTTTCAGTGAAAGCCCACCAGGCCACGGCCTCCCCCTGGCCAAAATCTCTTCATTATTGTGGTATTCTTGCCGCGTGAAATCTCGCATTGTTCAGAGAAAATTGGTGTGGGATTTAAACCAGCAACCCCTAAAAAGAAAGCCTGTGCACTGAAAATTCATACATTGTTACATCATCATAAAAAGTCAAGTTTAATCGTATTTCTACCAATAATAAGCCCTAAATTATGACTTCTTATGATCATGTAACAATGTATGAATTTTCAGTGCACAGGCTCTCTTTCTAGGAGGTGTTGCTTGTTGCTCTTAAGTATGAAAAGTCAGTACAATCGTTGCTACTGATTCTTCTTAAGTATGAAAAGTTTTCTTGAATGATAGACCCGAAGATGTTTAGATAATAAAATAGTCTCCTCCCGAACATCGTTCGTTTTCGATTTATTAATGAAAGTTTACAACATGGGTGGATTTACACTTTCGTGCACACTTTTTGCTTAACTTTCATAATTTTCACCGAAAGTCACCCAAATGGGTGGATTTACACTTTCGTGCACACTTTTTGCCAAACTTACATAATTTTCACCGAAATCGTAGCTGATTGGAGCTCATCCACACCAAAGCTCATAATAAATGCTCGAAATGGCCTCCTCTTGCTTCTAAACACGCATGCACTCGTCGAATCATGGACTGCCGCACTCTTTCAAATACTCCCTCACGGTTTCCAATGGTTCGATGACACCTCGATGAAGAGTTTCTCCATCCGGGTGGTCTGCTGCATAGACCAATTTTTTAAGGTGTTCCCAGAGATAATAATCCAAAGAATTGAGGTCGGGGGAACTTCCTGTAGTACATTTATATAAAGGACACGTTTAAAGCAGAAGAAAGACGAATGTAAACAAGTCTCCCTGGCAACACAACGCTTTTTTTTCGGACATATGTTTTTATGAACTGTGGGATTCCGGGATTACTAGACCCACCCCGTTCTCTTTTTCAATCGCTTTTTCAATTGTTCAATTGTTGTTCATTTAAAATTAAAGTTAGTAACCAGCTTTTCTTTAATAGATATCATTGTCGACTTGGAAGAAAGTCTTAATCGTCTAAGAGATGATTTTTCAGATCATTTTTCAGATTATCATTAAGTTAATTATTTTATTATAATGTTTAAATGAACTTAGGACTTATGAGGCATCTACCTTTTAATGAACAGTCGAGCGCGCATTCATTACAATTATTATTATTAGGAATATTTAACCTTCAAAATTAATTATAAAATTAAGCTTCATGAATTAAACCTATTATCAATTAATTGTTTATTAATGTTTTGTAGAAGTTAATGTTAGATCCGTTAATGTTTAATACTTTTTAAACATTTGACCAGTTAATAAAGACTTTAACAGTATTCTAAAAAAGATATTAGATGTTTATGAAATTGAAAGTATAATTCTACACCAAGCGTAGTCAGCGTAGGGAAGGAGTCACTGATGAAATTATTTGTTTGCCAAAGAGCTGGATTGCAAGGGCCACACAAGTAGATAGACTCTAGACACAACTTTCTCCCCTACAGAATTGTAAGTCCATGAATCATTTTAGCATCACCTGACTCAAGAGTGATTGATAGGTGGAGTTTTTCCTTAATTTAACCAAGTAGCAGAATTGTTATAGAATTCCCTAGAATCATCTCATTTTTCATTCTTGTGGGAAAGACTTTCGAGTTAGATAGTCGAGATCTTTCTGTCAATGAGGTCAGACAATCAGAATCAGCCTGTGGAAGGACACAGATGCGTAAGTCGGAATCAGCCTGTTGAGGAGAACAGAAATTCACAACTTATCCGTATCTTTGGCAGTAGCAGATACGAGGAAACCGGCATAAACTAATTGAACACTTGAGTTATTAGATTGTATGTGAAATCCTTTGACATAGAAAACTTAGCCTATTTAAAATTTATCATTGAAACCTGAAATAAATAATTATTGTTATTCTATACTATTAATCGTTTTTTGATGCGGAGATAGTTAAACGCAGCCCTCATCGGAGACCAGCCCACCACCCCACATGAACGAACGTTAGACGATCAAAGGAGCTACAGCGAAACTCGGGTAACGAAATACTCATTCATTCACTCATTTTCTCTCTGTTGCCTGACTCGTTTTGATTGATTATATAATCTTAATACAATTAATTGAATTTTGATTTAGAGTATAAAACCATTTTCTATATTTAAAATATTTGCCATTGCATTATTTTTGAACTTTCCATATTTATTTTTTCTCTTGCTAATAAATTAAATTAGTTATTGTTCATTCCCGTTTGTGAGACCAATCTCCAGTTTCTAAACCCGTATCATCAAGCGGACCCCGTGCGGAGAGCCCCATTTGCGTGACATTAAGGTGGATCTCTTGGGTCTCGCACAAGTGTATTATATCCCTGTCCGAATTTCTATCTTTTGCGAGGCCGGGGACCTCACAGAACTTTTTTTCTTGATTTGGTGTAACGAACCTGTCCCCAAAGTTTTTAAAAATATTTTTGAAACATCCTGTATAATTTTTGGATAATTCTTCAATATACTGAAGCCGACCAGGTGGCCGAGAGGGCTATGGCGTAGGCTTTCTAGTTCTCGATTTCATCTGGTCGTGGGTTCGAATCCCGCCGTGGGCATGGATGTTTGTGTTTGTCCTGGGCTGCGTACAGATATAACTTGTGTAAAAAGGCGCAAAATGACCTTCGTAGTCGACGCCAAAAATTCATATAAACCAACCAACCAACCGACCAATATACTAAACTTTGAATAAACTTTGTAAGTGGCTAAAGTTATTGATTGTGAACGGCAAAAAACGAATCGGATAAATGCTTCAGTATCATGAAACTTCGTCTCCTGCATCTTATTGAACTCCGGCCGAAAATTTAAATTTATTATATTAAATGATATATTAAAAAATTATTAAATTTTATATTAAAAAGGCACACCAAGTGTGAAGAATGAATAATTTTTGCTAATGTAAAGCAATAATTTTTATTTATAGTTCAGTTGTTTTGCCTTCCTGAGTTTAGTGAAGAAAACTTAAAAATTCACAGCGAGAGACTTAAAATTCGTGAAAAAATGCTTTTAAAGATATAGGGTGGCCAAATTAACTATGAAAACATTAAATAAAGTAAAAAGAATGTTTTATGAACCGATGAAATATCGGAATATTTTAAACCGAACACCCCTAAAAGTGTGCCTTCCTTGCTTTACATAAACTCCACATGTGTTGAGTGAACTAATCAAAACGCCCACGTAAATGAAGGAATCTGCTATTTATCGTAACAACTGGACATGCCGCCGCAGTGTTCCGAAATGCTGAGAATTGGGTCAGAATTACTTTATTAGCACAAAACGGTTTATAGCTTATTTTACGACCTCTCTGTGCTCTAAATCATATTTTTAGATACTGCGTGTTGCATTAACTCCATCTGGAACTTCGAAGCGCAGTAACTCAGGCCAAGTCACGTAAATGGAAGGGGGGGGGGGGAGAGAATTAATAGCGAAGTTCTACCTAAGTTACAAGTGTTAAGTATGTTCTCCCCTGGAGACTTGCAAACATCAGTCATGTAATCTACGAGGAGATATCAGAAAGTAACGCCATTTTTTTTTTCAAAAAAAAATTGCAAAACCTACAGGTAAACAACTAAGTGGAGCTGAAATAGTTGTTTCCCCATAGGCATTTATCCCAACGCTGTACCAGTTTCAGAATACTCCGCTCATAGAATACCAGTCGGATGTGAATACAGCCAATGGCGCACAGCAGATTTGAGTTCCTCATCAATCTCAAACCTCTGACCACCCAGAAATCAAAAAGGTGTAGTCCGAGAGCGCTGAGTCCGGACTGTAGGCTGGGTGATCCAGATTCTCCCAAACGAAAAGGACATGTTTTGTTTTGACGACATTGGCCATATGGGGCGTGCGTTGTCATGAAGAAGTCGAAGAATAGGTATCGGTGTTGACGGTTGATCCACAGGATTAAAAATGTATTTGTTGGCAGGTTGTTGCTCGTTGAGTGATTGTACCCACAGTATTGTTGAATTGTAAAATGGTTGTGGGATCTTGGTTATCTGTGAGTATAGTTGTTTGCGTATGGTTTGACTGCTGATGTTCGTGAGGTATAAAAATATCGTTGTCTCCGATGGTGATAGTAACAGGGCGCTGTGACTGCTCAATTGTCTTAGTGGCTCCAATGCCAGTGTGTATGTATGTGTGCTGAGAAATGTTGGTTGAATCTGAATTAAGATGGAAGAGTTTTTCGGAATTAATTGGTAAAATGTCTGATTGGGATTGGGGAGTCAGTTATAAGACGTGCCTTCTTGGAACAACGAATATTTGGTTCCCTTGCTTCGTCGTGAATGATGGACACTCGTCTTTTTGTTGTTGTTGTTGATGAGTCCAGGTCCAATCGAATTGTCTGACTGTAGTCATTTTCCTCGCAGTCGAATTGGAAGTCAGGAATCCAGTAGGGCTTGGTTATGCCAACATTCGAGACGCTGACAGTAGTAGAGTTGATGTTCACAGTATGAATGCTCGGTGCACAATGAAATTGAGTTCACGACGATGGTGGAAGTCAGTTGTGAGAAGCTGTAATAGGAAGGATTAAATAGGTCACTTGAAAGAAAAAGGAAAACAACCAACCACCAACAACCAAGGTGAAAAAAATGAAATGTCCTTATTCCACTTTATAAACAACCTATTCCACATACCATTAACGTAAATGCCCCCGGCATTGCTGCTGCATTTTCTAATAGAAAATCCAAAATTTACTAATTGCTGGAATATTACATCTTTGCGATTAGGATGCCTTGCATATCCTAAAAACTATAAGCATAATCTTCTGAGCTAAGGAGAATTTTGAATATATGTGACTCGGAGAATGTAAATGTTTCCACGCCGTGCTTGCAGTTTTTCGCTCGGGTGTGAAGTGTAAGACTTTTCCTTCTGGATGCAGATGTTGCAGACTCCACGCTATTTTATGGCGGTCTGTTCTGGTGTCAGACTTTTTGAAATCCAACGCGAACAGACTTCGCGGTATATAAGTTCCTCATGGACATATCACATGCAGATCCATAGGTTGTTTTAAACGTTTCACTCACTTCTTTCAAGGAAAGGCGACGGCTTTCTCTGATTGTGTCGTTAATATCCTCGATAATGGCTGGTGTTGCTGTTGACGCATGCTGCCCAGAATGCTGTTTAACGGAAAATTAACTCTTCCTTCCCGATAGTCGACACAGTAAACTTCTACCGTTTCCTCATGAATTTCAGCGAGTTTCTTACCCGTTGCGATAAGAAACCTTATAATTTCTCGCTGATCTTCCATTGTAGATGATGTGATAGTGGCGGCCATTTGTAGCGCGTGCGCAGGAACAATTCTTGTTATACAGTGTCTGTGCATGTACTCAAGATTCTCTTTGGCTATGTTAACTTTTCCACAGCGACTATATTTCCTCCGTTAAAAAATACATGGCGTTCTTTCTGATATCTCCTCGTAGCTCAAAGCACACTCGTTCCAACTTTAAAGTGCCGGCCAAATGACTGAGATCACGGTGGCGTACAGTTTCCAGTGCTGCCAACAGCGGAGAACAGCGCCTGTTTCGTATTCGTCAGGTTTGTATCTACATCTTAGCTCAGTCTCCTGGTTCGTGCATACGGTATTTTTCCTACAATATCCGCTGGCCGGTTTTTTAATGAACGACCTAATATGTTCCTTAAACCACTGTTGGACAATTCTAAAGACTCCATTCTCTCTTCGACAAAACATAAGCCATAAAAGGGTGTAACTGGTCAGCAAGGATGTTTACATAGTCCACAGCTTTCATGAGACGTCCTCCGAAGCACATTACCTCCTTCACCAGCCTCTTTAATTCCACGGTATATAATCTATCAACTTTTCATCTGGAAGATAATTTACTTTGACACAGCCATCTACGTGATTCAAAAGAAATAGCGATTCATCGGACCAGGAGCTGTTCTCGAATGTTGCATGATTCAATCATGATGTTCATCATCCCAGTGTAGTCGTAAAAGTTGATGATGCTGAGTTAACAATAGTGCACGTAAGGGGCATCTGTTGCAGCGTTCCTTATCTAACAAAGCCAAAGCACAGCGTGCTCAGATGTACTTGAACCTATACTGTTTGCGGCTGTCAGTTGAGCCACCAACAGCCGACTATTTGCCTTCATATTCGTAGATGAGGCATGGAGGTCCAACGCCTTGGCGTATTTTACCGTTCTTCTCTCACTTTTTACGGGTACTAACAATGGCAGCTAGCAAACACTCGACGAGCCGTGCCGTATCGGAGATACTCGTCCCTACCTTTTGGGCCGTCACAATCTAGCCTTTATCGAAGTCGCTTAATATCAGCAGCCCTTCCCGTCATACGCACATTTAGTCAGCAAAATGATGACACACCCTCCCCATCTTGTAACGTGCCGTTTACGTCATTCCGACGAGCGCATTCTCAGAAGGTAATGATTGTCATAAAATTTTGGGTGATCAGTATAGTTGCGGATAAGTTGGCGGGCATCGGTCGGCCATGACTGCATCAAACGTGTAGCCCGTTAACAATGACATTACGTGCAGTCTTAAAAGTTTGGTCCGCAAAACATAAATAAAGTACCTCCCACAATAATCTCCTGCAAGAATAACTTTAATAATTTGTACCGTTTGCCTGCTTTTCCATTTTAAAAACCGTCAGTCCTTTTTAGGACACACTGTAATTTGAGTATTACTTGGTTTGTGTTGACTCCATTTTTAAAACTCGCTTGATCTGTGCAACCCTAGGTCACACACAATTTCATTTCCCACTATTCTGAATAAGTACAGGCAAGCTTATGCCGAATACAAAGTGCGAGGGGCAGATATAAAGTCATTACAATCAACATGAAAAAACGTTCGCTTTTAAAAATGTGTGGTGCTAGTGAGAAGCGACATCCCTCGAGTGCTGGAGCATACGAAGCGGCGTTTGGTGCAGTACTGCTAAACTCCACCAGAGCGCCGTAAGCAACATGACGCAGCCCGTCGGAAAATTGGAGGTGCGAACCATGATAAGGTTCCTGTATTTGAAAGGAAACAACGGCAACTAAATCCGTGAGGAATGCTCCGTTTTTGGTGGGAATGCTCCACTGCACGAGACTGTCTCATGTGGCGTCGACGTTTCCAGTGTGGCCAGACAAGCGTGGAAGACGAACTTTGGAGCGGACCCTCTCCATCTGTGATGAGCCACAAATTTCGATCAAAAGGCCAGACAGTTACGGGAGCATGCTACCGGGACCTCCTGCGGAAGTTACGGGAGGCCATCAAGTCAAAGCGGCGAGGCAATTTGTCTAAAGGGTCGGATTTCTGCATGACAACGCGCTATCACACTCGGCACATGAGACCATGCACGTTGTGGCGGGGCTGGGATTCACCCGACCTGGCCCCATCCGATGTGTTCACTCGACCTGGCCCCAAGCGACTTGTTTCTCTTCTCTCGCCTGAAGAACCCGCTTCGTGGACGGCATTTCCAAGGCGGCGACGAGGTCATCTTTGAGGTGGACCAGTTCCTCAATAGCCAAAAGGAGGAATCCAGCAAGTCGCCCATCGTTGGGTAAAGTATGTGGCCCTGGAAGGTGCATATGTGGAGAAAGACTGACGCTACCACCGTGCAGCTTCCGACTGATTGTAATAACTTTATAACCCTCCCTCGTACAGGCCACTTACCACTGTATATAAAGCGACACATCTTTGGAGCTTCTAGAATTTAGTGATTTTGAACGAGGTAAAATTATCGGATCTCCTGAGCTGGCTGGGTCTGGCATTTAGCAAAAAAAAACGAATTTTGGATAAAGACAGAACAATGTTAATCTGTGATTTTTATTACACGATTCATTTATTTTACTCATTACAGGTGAGTTTTATATTTATTAGATCATATAATTCACGAAAATTATTGGTTGGTCTTGTTTGATATTGGAATTTCTTGGCATTAGTAGTAGTAGTCCTCATGGTCCTGTTCTTTGCAGCAGCTAAGTTTACCAAACGTGCAGCACGAGCCCTCGTAGCACGTGTTGTGCTGTGACTTTGGATCGCAGAAATACTCTTGTGGGCGAGAATGGTGCCTGAAACAAGGTCGGCGACAGTATTTACCTATTAAGGGTAAAAAATAAGAATTAGATCAAAGTTAGTTACATGGATGCTTACCTTCTGGACATTTGTATTTAGATATATGCAACTGAATCATAACTGTCAGGGGTACAGAGACTAATAACTCTTTTGCTGGAGTGCCAGAGACTCTCTACCAGTATGGGAATTGAAAGGTTTTTATGTTCCACCCTAAATATTAAAGACTGAAATACAAAGAATAAATTGTCCAGATGGAATTTATTTTTTGAATAAATAAACATACACTAGCAAATGAATTAGAAATCTGCGTTTAATATTTCAGTGGATCCCCATTGATCGAATTACAGTTGCATGTATGCAGTTTGACATAGAGTCAATATGATATTAAAGCATTTGTGTATTTCATTGGAAGACCAGATGTCCACCAGACATTCCTTTAGATCTATTCTCTTGTGTCGAATGTAACAGCAGTGATTCTTCGAAGTAGTAGTCCTTCTGTAAAAAGACTCATTTTAAGTAGTTCTTCAATATGTACAGAAAGATGTTTACTTTTTTTGATTAAGATAATAAACCTTACTTATTAAACTGTATAGTTTTTATTTTTGAATATCGTTTGGTCTTAAATTTCAGAAGTGAAGGTGGGGTCACTGCCGTAACCACCGAGAGAGAAGGCCTCCGTACTGAAATGTAATACAGGGTGTACTTTCATGGTTTTTTTTATTATAGGTGTATTATTTGTCATATCACGAAACTTTACAAGTGTATAGAGCAACTCGCCAAGTTTTTTCCCATGTTAAAGTGCTCGATAATGTGCCCCTTTAGTGACTCTACAGATATAATCAATGAAGCATGTTTCTGTAAATTTGCGCAAAAGATCGGTATACGAGCCAGATAATGGCAGATAAGCCGGCAATAGCAACAGAAACACTAAAAGTCCGTCAAATACCCTCATACAAACAAGTCATAAGGGGTTAAGTCAGGGAAGCGTGGAGGCTATGGCAGCTTTCTTGATCATCATTTCCAACACGACCGATCCATCAATTTTGCCGCTGTAGCTCTTGAGCGGCCGCAAGCAGAAACATAGGTCTGCTGGGCATTAAAAAAAACTTGTGTGTTGTTCTATGTAAAAGCAAAGTTTCATGATGATATGTTAAATAATACACCTACAATAAAATCAAGAAATCGGAGCAATCTTTTGTGTACACCCTTTGTATATTGCTACATCATCATACAGAGGGCATTGTTATTCGTACATCTATCAAAAATAAGCTCTAAATTTACCCTATCTATGATGATGTAACAACGTATTACGTTTCGTTGCGAAGGTCTTCTCTCTCGGTGGTTACGTCACTGCCCACTTGTGCAAAGCCAGCTAGATAAACAGGGCCTGACCAACATCACCTAAAGATAAGGCCTGGCCGCTGAAACGTCATTACATTGTTACCGTAACCAACGAAAAAGACAGGCCGAGGCACTAAAAAGTCACATGACCAAAGTAGATCTAGCAACAATCCAATCTTCATTGTTTCCAACAAACGAAAAGACACTGATTCCATCTTGAATTTCAACAATCAGTGTCTTTTCGTTTGATGGAAACAATGAAGATTGGATTGTTGCTAGATCTACTTTGGTCATGTGACTTTTTAGTGCCCCGGCCTGTCTTTCTAGTTGGCTTTGATTGTTACATCACCTTACTAGGGAATTTTTAGTCGTATTTCCACCAATAACAAGAAATTAATCCTCCCGAGGAAGGTATAGGAATGTAGCGGAAGCCCTGTTATCATCTGTTTTTACCCTTTTATTTCACTTTTTAATCCCCCACCTCCCCATTTTTTTAAATCGAAAAATTGATTTTTTCTCGAACATAGTATTTAGAAAGTGTCAAAGAGCTCTATATTCTTTCGTTTCTCATCATTTCCGATCGAATGATACATCACATGTCATAGGTTGCCATAGTTCTAAAGACCAAGTAACTGCCACCTCACAACTTCGACCCAGTTGGGACAATTTGGCCCGAACTTCACAAATCTTGTTTAGAGGAATCTGAATACCGAATTTCACTCCTTCATGTGCAAAAATACACGTAGACCTTTTGGTCCCTTCCCACTCCCACCTCCGAAACTCCGACCCCAGTGGGCTAATCAAAACAAAACTAAATAGTGAAGGTGCGCATGCTCATAGTAAGATACATTCCGAATTTCAACTTTCTACCTCAAAAATGCGGAAATTATGAAGGGGACAGACGGACATAATAAGATTGATGAAAAATAGGAAAGAAAATTCCACAGCCTGGGATCGAACCAGGAACCTTCTGCTCACCGTGCAGGTGCGCCAACCAATTTCGCCACCGTGGACATGGAAGCATTACTTAATAAGCCCTGAATTTTCCCTACTAAGATGATGTAACAATGTAATGACGTTTCAGCGCCCAGGCCTTATCTTTAGGTGGTGTTGCACTGACCATCTTAGTTCGAGTAACAATGTAACCTTCATTGTTTCCATCTTGGATTTTAACAGTCAGCATTTTTTCGTTTGTTGTTTGGACAAAGATGGTCAGGTGACTTTTTCGTCATCTCTGCGATTTTGCTAGTGCGCCTACTTAAGGGTTTAAAGTAACTATCAAAAATTTCGTCTGGAACATCACCATAAATAGTGAAATAATTTTTCACTTCGTTCATAAGAGAATCCATGTTCATCGATGATGGAATGGGCTTTTCTTGTTCGTCATCGTCGCTCTCTTGGCTCTCTTTGCCGCCATTTTGGTTTGTTTAACATTGTTCGGCGATCGCGTCTTTACTGAACATCTCTGAAGTTATGACAGTATCGCAAATGTTACAAAATTTACAAAGCATGGATCATATGATTGGTTTAAGTATGATCGGATGCGTGTAGTACTGACTTATAGTGAGAGTTGGTGCTATTTTCGTAACAAATTTCATCAAAAACATTTCGCAATAAATGCATAGATAATACACTGACGAGTTTGGTAAAAAATTTTTCACTCTATGCGGGTGTTCGCTCTAACCATGTCCGTTATTAGGAGCTTTAGCATAAAAGCTACTTATAAGAATGCGCCCTTGGTCTGTACGTTTATCCGGCCGTCCGCCGTTTGCACGATAACTAGAAAACGGATTAACTTTTTCGAATTCTGTTTTCAGAGTCTTAGCTCGGCCGTTTCAACTTTTCAGAATTTTTCGTTGACCCTTTCAAGTCGAATTCACGTGCTAAAACAGTGAGTGTAAAGAATAAAAAAGATAATGGCATGTCATATAACAATGGATTTATCAAGAAGGACTACATTGTTACTTTCTGTTCATCTTTTAAGCATTACTGACATCGGCGCGCGCACGTGAAATCGCTTTGTCGACGCACGATTGCTCAAGTGCTCATAATCTATATTATTAAGTAGCGGAAGAATGGAGCTACTTATTGGTTTTATAATGTCTTAACTATGTACCCCTTCATAATTTCTACATTTTTTGAGGTAGAAGGTTGAAATTCGGAATGTTGCTTACTATAGGCATGTCCATCTAAACTATTTAGTTTGGTACACTGGAGTCGGAATTACGGGGGTGGGATTCAGGGAGGACAACATATCTATGTGCTATTTGGGTACGAAAAGGCGTGAAATTTAGTATCCAGATTCCTTTAGACAAGATCTACATTAGTATGAAGTTTAGGCCCAAGTGTTCCATTGGGGTCGGATTTGCGGGGGTGGTAGTCACGTGGTCTTTAGAACTATGCCGACATATGGCTTGTGATATATCATAAGTTCGGAAATGATGAGAAAGGAAAGAAAATAAAGCTTTTTACATTTTCTACATATTACGTTCGAGAAAATTAATTTTTGATTAAAAAACTTGGGGAGAGGTAAAAAGTGCAGATAAAGGGGTAAAAACAGATGACTTTTAGGATCTGCTTTTTACCTTACCCTACTCGGGGGGAGGGGGATTAATTTTTTTATTCCTGCTAAAGCTCCTCCTTGGAATGTTTACAAGATTTTATTAGTGGGTTTAATATTGTAATTACTTTGTAATGACATAAGAGTTATATAGTGACAAGGAGACGTTGGTGTATTTTTAAGTCTATAGTCCAAAAATGGCTTTGGTTTGAAAAAAACCATTTACTGTATTTTTGATGTATTATTGCTGTATTTTTCATGGGTTTCTTCATATCTTCCACTAGATAGCAGACAAATAGCGACCTATGCCCTCGCGCTATCGCGGACTTCATCTATTGTTGCAAAAAATATTTTCTTACAAGGAAGCAACCAATGACGTATATTAAAGATAGACTCCGAATCTTATTATTGTAACTTGAAGCAAATTGGGAAGCTCCATGCCCAGAACTGTCATGGCCGAAAGTGAGTGAAGATGATGCAAAACACATGGCTAAACACGAGAATAGCTGATTAATAATTCTTTCACACGCTGATCACGGAGTGAAAGTTTATCTTTTTTTTTTTTTTTACTTTGTATTTGAAGTATTTTATTATATTTTATAAACAATTTTTCGATCATGGTTTCAATTTCAATTTCGTTTCGATTGTCTTTCAGTTATGTATTTTCATTTTAGTTACGTATTTTTGATTTATTTTTCTTGTCTGTTTCTACATTGGAAGCAACCACCTGAATTGTTTAACTTCGTAAAAATTTATTAAGTAGCGGAAGAATGGACGCATCCGTACATAGTGTCAAATGGTTTTTATTGCAGTAATTTTGCAATCTGCCGTTTTCAATATCGTTTACCGCTTAAATTTGATGACAGAAGAGAAAGATAGCCATGTCCAGCAGATTATCTAATAAAAAATGTAGATCCTTATTTGCGTATTATATGATAGGAAACATTTCCGCATTATGCCAATATGAACATGTTAAATTAAGATAATTATAATATTCAAATATGTTGTTAAAAAAGAAATAAATTTAAATCTTTAAACACTCAAAATTTAAGTGTCCGTTTTAATTTGAAACAGTTAATTCATTGGCCAGTGTGTGTGTATAAAGATTGGGCTCCAATATTTTCATAAGATTTAAATTTAATAAATAATTCTTAAAAAGTTAATTAATGAAATTTTTAGAAATTGAACTCAAAAATTAACTCTGCTAATATAAATTAATTTAAATTAAAAAAAGAAAATTTATTAAAAAATGAGCATTGGAGTGTCTTGTTTCTAAAGAAAGATCACTTACGACAACCCTATCACATTATAATGGTCGAAACTAGTTCAAAGAAGTGATGCTTCATTTCATACAGATAATAATTCTTTATCAACTAAGCCAAAGGTCAGCTTCAATTCTAAACAAAAATTCGTCGGCGACTAAACTGAGTCCTATTAACTTACTGAGCGCTAACCAAACTAAGTTCGGTGACGTGGAAAATTCGCGCATTTGTCATCTCCGCAGCTGTATTTTAATCTAATCTCGCCACAAATATATCATTTTACGCCCTGGCTCCCTGGCTCTAAGCATTTCTATCTTTATCGTCCGCTGGTGCGATTGCTTATGTGAATGCTAAGTGACCATGTTCGATCCAGTCTACCTAGTGACGATACTTGCGCCGTTCGTGTTCTTCTATTTATACCTGAGATGGACCTATAAGGGACCCCCTCACGTGATTGGTCTACCTTTCGTCGGGTACTTACCCTTCCTTGGTAAAGATCCTCATTACACGTTCATGGAGCTTATGAAGAAACACGGACCCATATTCAGGTGAGCAACTTATTGTTAAAACATGAAGTGAAATAGACGTTGGAAAGGTGAATTCTAAAAAACGCCTTGAAGGAAGAGTTACCCGAGGATTTCAGTCCAGGGCATAGTTCCCTCTAAACTGCGCAAATGCACCGTTGCGTACTAATTTTAATGGAATTGCAATAAATTTCAGAGAGAAATTTAGTTTCTCCGCACTCAAATCATCTGATAAGAAGCGGGGGTGTTTTTATCACATGTGAAAGTATCAAAAGAATTTCTTATCAGGGAAAGAAAAAGAAACATGACGACTACTATAAAAACGAAATTTTGAAACAGACTCCAAATTGAAACTCATAGGTGAACACATACAGAATGGACTTCTGTGAAAGACAAAATAAAAAAATTAAGCAATGTTAAGAAAACCAATTGCTCCCCCCCCCGTAAATAAACATGTGTAGTACATTTTATATAATACAACTAGCTGATACGCCCGGCGGTCTGTTTGTTTGATGAAATTATGCAATATCTGAATTTGAATATGGATAAGAACATTTGAAAGATCTTAGAGTTAATAAAGTAAATATTCACTTTGGAAAAACGAAAAGAATTCTTTAAAATGCTAGCATTGGAGTTTTATCTCCGATTGGATTTACCCAGGAAAATTCGACATTGCATCCTTAACATGTTAGAATATCAAAGAATAGTTAATATGAGTATTGAATTATTCTGTCTATATTAAAAAAATACTTCATAGATGAATTGATGAATTAAGGAACTCTGTTTACAGATTCATCAACATCCCTCGTCAACATGTAATCGTTTCAATAGAGTTGGATTCAGTCACAGGGCGTAGTATCATGTCCTGAATGTGATTAATCTTATTGACAGTATCAGTTTCAGCAGTAAGAATTGCCCTCTCACACAATCAGCTGAGATCTTTATAAATTTCTAATATGCTTAGATAAGCATTATTTATAACTTCTGTAAAGGAAGTTACTACATTACAAATACCATATGAAAAGAATTTTTTTCTCCAGTTATTAGCTCATTAGGAACACTACCTTCACTTTTACAGCAAAAGCTTGAACAGCTGCACGCTCTACAAGTTGTATATTCTCTTGAAGAAAGAGATGGTAACAAAATATGATTGATAATTTTGAAGAAGGTGATCCAACAAGTTTTATTGTGGTTCTGTTGATAAAACTTGGGAGATGTCTTTCCATGTGTCTTATAGGCTATCATAATAGTCAAACAGTATTTATCTCGGCCCCAACAAGGGTGGCAGTTTTCGTTACTGAGGCTCCGGCAAAATCATGCCTCTTTCGAAATCTGAAAGGTCAGCCTTAACGGAGTTTCAACCCCGCAATCTATTTAGCATCCCACGCTATCACTGCTACTAATATACGAATGTTTACAATCTAGCCCGATAGGTGGCACGGTTCAAAACTAGAGGGTGGGACCATACGATAGATTTGCTTAAAGCATTGTATTTGCTTAGTTGTTCATATTATTTTGTCCAACCCCTAAATGTGAGAGGGTTAAAATTTTGAGTTAGGACATCAGCGAGAGTTAATAAGGCTTTGGTCTTTTGGGGTTAAAAGCAATTTACACTTTTGATCAATTTCTCTTCTCCGTGAAAGAAACAGGGCACGTGAACAACGAATTCAAACTGTCAAACCGAATTTGTGTATACGATGGCCTTTTAGTCACCGGTTGGGAATATTCCTTCCGAACACCGACACTAATTGATGAAGTTTTGTTATAAGGACGAACGAAGTGGATATTTGTGATCTCATGGTTCAACCTCAGGTCAATGGTTCCTTATGTTGGGTTTTTGTTAATTAAATTCACGAAATATTATAGTTGTCCAGTGCTGTAAATTAATTAAACATATTTATATCTGTCTTAAATATGTTTTTATTTTCTGAAACTGCACATGTAGCATGTATTTGGGATCTCACTATACCGTGGTGCTGAACAGCTACGACCTCATCCACGAGGCTTATGTCGAAAAGGGTAATGTGTTCAATGACCGCCCGTCCTATATCTTGATGACTGTGTTCGATGATGAAAATGGTAAAGATTTAGTTATAAACAATTACTGTTTTAATTATTATGTAAAGAAAAAAAGGGGTTACTGTTTTGTCTGTCTTAAGTCTGTCTGTCTGTCCGTCCGTCTTCATCTTACTGTGACAAGGTTTGGCTAACATTTAGTATACACTGAGCGGCCAGTTTATTAGGAATGCCCATGACTATGCAAACCCGTTGGCATATCAGTTACTACGTATCAGTTGGTCACGTGACAGTCGGTACCAATAAAAAGCGAGAACACACCTGTTAGCTATAATGGTTTTAACTGTCACCATGGGGAATACAAAGGATCTGAGCAACTTCGAGCGCGGGATGATAGTTGATGCACGGCAAGGCGAACTGAGTATTTCCAAAACCGCACGTCTTTAGGTTTTTCTCCGAACAACCATTTCAATAGTTTACCAAGACTGGTTAAACAACCAAAAACAACCAGCCAGAGACAAACCTGTGGTCGCAAACGACTCGTCGATCCAAGGGGTGAGTGTAGGATGGGAAATGCTTGTTCGTGCGAATAGAAACGTCACGACCCGTCAACTAAACGTGGAGTACAACATTGGACCGCAAAATAACATCTGTGAACGCACTACACGCCGTACATTGCCAAGGATGGGCTACAACAGCCGACGGCCAGTTCGGGTATCTTTGATTTCCACCCAAAACCGCAGGAAACATCTCCAATTTGCCCGTGATCACCAACACTGGACCTTCGATGACTGGTCGGATGAATCTCGTTTCCTACTCCACCAAGCAGATGGCAAGGCAGAACGTGGAGACAACAGCATCAAGCGATGGACCCTTCCTGTCTGATTTCTACTTTTCAGGCTGGTGGAGGCTTTGTAATAATCTGGGGAATGTTTTTCCTGGCACAGTCTTGGTCCGCTGATATCTGTAGAACAACGTCTTAATGGTCAGGGCTACCTGAACATTGTTGCCGACCACGTTCATCCCTTCATGGCTACTGTGTTTCCCCTATCGGAAGGATATTTCCAGTAGGAAATTGCTTCGTGTCACAAGGCTCGTATCGTCATGGAATAGTTCCAGGGGCAAGATAATGAATTCAACTTAACTCCTCTGGCCACTACAGTCCCCGGATTAGAACCCAATCGAACATCTTTGGGATGAGCTGATAGGATTATTCGAGGTATAGATCCACCACTATCCAATAAGCATCAACTGGGAACACCTGTTGCATCCGCAGGGACAAACATCTCGGAACAATGCTTCCAGCGGCTACTTGAATCCATGCCACGGCGAATTCATGCTGTTATAAACTGATCACTCAGTGTGGGTTATTATGGAAAAATCGTATTTATGTTTAGTTTGGATTGGATTGGATTAATGGAGTCGGAGTTAAGTTGGGTCTAACATGGGGTGATCAGGTAGCTTAACTTGCATATATTAGCTTGATGATGAATATATTTTCTGTTTACATGTGTAGATAATATGTTTGTGGAAGCGATGTCTTGGATGCTGTTGTCTGCTAGTCTTTTCTGGCATTTCTTGCAGTTGCATTCTTTAGCATGTGTTATCCGTAGCTTTTCATATTAACGTGACCGTGTATGGCGTTGAGATCTTTTCAGTTTTCCATCGGCTAAAAGTTGACGCTTTTCTGTCGCTTTTCTGTCGTCTGTCTACGAGGGGGTATCGGAAGTTTTAAATATCACCATGACATAAATGAGGCAAACTTTATTTTGACGAGTGATTCTTAAGACTTCTCTACATAGTACATCCAGAGTCATACATTCTCCGCAGCGTTTTTTGACCTTTTGTAGAAATCTGCAGATTGCGTCTAAAACCACTGTTCCACTTCATCAATAACGTCAGCTGTGTTGTCAAAGCGGCTACTTCGCACTGGAAGTTTCATTTCTGGAAACAAGTAAAAGTCACTTGGGACGAAATCGAGAAAAGAGGGCGGGTGCTGCGAGATTTCATAGCCACATATGCTTGCTTTCTTAAGTGATGCTTGAGTGAGCTGATGCATTATGGGAAAAGAAGCGAACGCCTTTGGTGATCATACAGCGGTGTTTTTTCACAGCATGTCGAAACTTCCCCAGAAGTATGTAGTTTATTTCAGTGATAGTCAGATCCTTCGCAAGCATTCTGTAACGATGATTTCATGACAGTACCAGAAATCTGGAAGCATGGCAGGGGAACGGGTCTGCTTCCACTGCTTGCTCATCGTTCTAGTATAATGGTCTTTCAGTTCTTTAGCAGTTGGAAGCTCCTTTTCCACTTCACAATAGTCTCATTACCATAAACAGCCTTCATTTCATCATAATATATTTGCTGGACACTATTCCCCTTCAAATACAGAAACTTTATCATGCCGCGAGCATCTTACACTTTACTGCTATTAAAAGTAAAGAACACAATGCGTTAATTACAATCATCGTAATAGACATAAGGAATAGAGACTTGATTGACACAATTTCATCCACATAGCGCAATAATTTCCGGATGATAATTATATAAAACTTTACGATTCCCCCTTGTATATGGAGTTCCTTTCCAGTTATGATTGAAACTTAATTCATGTCGTAATAATGTTCTTTAGGCTCTGCATGCTGTAGGTTCTACAGAATTATTATTATTATTTTAATTATTAAAATGTTGTCTTTCGTTAGCGTTTCTTTTTACGGGAGGTGAAGAGTGGAAGGAGTCGAGGAACTTTACAATGAACACTCTCAAGAACATGGGCTTTGGAACAAATTACACAAAGAACTTCGCCCAGGTAATTGTTATGCTCAAACGGTATAATCTTTTTATTAACATTCATTTTGAAGTCTTTGGTACGACTATCATGATTGCACTTGTAAATTATATTTCAACGAGACGTACCTAAGTACGACCTCTTGCGTACAGATAATCTTGCGACTTTTAGAAGGAGGCAGGTTTGCTTTGAAATTGTCCCATGTTTGGTCGTCGCATTTGACGTACCGTTGAGGTCCGTTTCCAAGGTCCTTTTTAATACTATCAACGAGGTATGGATACTACGGTAATTGAGTGATAGCTAGAATTTAGCGAGAAATTGCTGCACAATAAGAGATATACGTGTGTTCCTGTACGTTGTCAGCTCTTGATATTTGTTGCCCCATTTCCTCATAAAACTTCTGTAAAACTTGCAGGAAGGAATGGAAATCTGTCCAGGAGGTAACAACTTGTGGTGCCGGTTCATACGAATATCACATCAGTATAAAATAATTTTCGGCTGCAGTGGGCTCCTAATCACCTACACTCGCCTATTCTAGCATTATCTGATGAATAGACTGCACTCTGTGTTACCCGAATATTTTTTCCCGTAGGATTGTCAAACTTCACTGGTACTCGCAACAGTGAACATTCTGAAAATGTTTCTGCTAAAAGATCTTTTCCTGCCTTCCATACAGTCCTGACTTTTGGATTACTCAAAAAGCTTTTAAGGAGCAGTTTCACTTATCATCAAGAGGCCTGTGTTGAATTAAAGGATTGATATCAGTTCCAGCCCTCAAGGTCTATGCGGAAGGTACACAAAAACTGTTCGGTTTTGGCAAGTAACCAAAATTTGGTACCGAGTATGTTTCATTTGAACAACTCTAATAAACTGAATGGTTAAAAGTCATGGGAATGCACTGGATGTGATGTTAGTAGCGAGTTGCACCTCTGCGATCCTTCAAAACTGCAATAACACATGGAGACATGGACTCTACGAGATGTTGGATCATTCTGGAGAGATATTGACCCACGCATAACTGAACACAGCCCATAACCGACCATAAATGGACACAGCCCATAACCGAGCATAACAGACCACACGCCTAACACAACCTTGTTGACACGCAGTATCCGTAGCTTTATGGGGCATGCGCCACACTCTCACGCGTCCATTAGCTCGATACAACTGAAATCGGGATTCGCCTAATCAGGCTACACGCCGCCACTGTTCCATACCAGTCGTTGAGCTCTGTGTATGGATGTCAGCAAAGGGACACCAGTCGGTCGTCAGATGCTGAAGCTTATGCGGTGCATTTGTCTCCGTGCAGTCTTGGTAGAAATAGGTTCCCCACATTTGAATCGGTGGTGATCTGACTCGTAGTAGCCCGTCCATTGCTTTACGCGCGTGGAAACATTGTCTCTGCGATATTGAAGATCCACCCTAGACATTGTTGTCCTCAGAAACCCGAATTCTTGTGTAATCTCCGATATGCTGTGACTCATGCGTCTTGTACCGATTCTCATCCCACGTTCAAAGTCAGTTAACTTGCGACGTGCTGCTATGTTCACTACAAACATGTCTGTAAAAGAATGCTCAGATATTATGTCTAAACTAGCTCCATACGCCGAATCTGTCCGCACATTCGGGAGTCATACACGGCACATCTTCAAATGGGACAACCCTTCTCGTGACTTTTGACCACTCACTTTATGTAAAAAACACTGACCGTTCTGCAGGACTGTCGCTGGCTGCTTTTTACGCGCAGTTTCCCAGTTGTGGCCATTGCAAGATTTTCCTGGTCGACCGTTCTCAAACTTGAGTCTATGACTAGGGGTCCTACAAACATGTTGTAGAGGATAGAAAAGGTCCAAACTGGTATTGAATCAAGTAAAAGTGTCCATCCAGTGTATAAAACGAAAAGTGGCCATTCAGTGATCTCAGATTTGATACCAGTATTTATGTAACTTTTCTCATTACCAACAGATGGAGATCCAAGATTTTATCGGTGAAGTGAAAGGCTACGAGGGGAGACCAGTGAACATACAAGAATCTCTGTCCAGGAGCACCAACATGCTCATCCTCAGCCTGCTCACCGGGAATAGGTACAACCGGTCAGACGACGCTGGCTGGGTGGCTCAAGTATCAACAACAGCGGCTGACCTCATGAAAAGCCACGCGGTAAAAGTGGGAAGCTTTCTCCCATGGTTAAAGAAAATCCCCATCCTTAAGACACTCACCATCAAGCACAACAGCAGGTAAGTTACTTGCATACCTCGCCTATAAACAAGCCTGCCTTTATAATTTGCTCATTTTGTTTTGCCCCTTTTTGCCAGAACCCTAAAGAACAGGCTCTGTTTATTAATAGAAGAAGAAATGGCAACCCAAAAGGCAAGTTACATGCCAGAGTTAGAACCCGATAACTTCTTTCACTGGTGGTTTAAGGAGCAGGAGAAGAGAAACAGAAGCGAGAATCCCTACAAACACCTCTTCTCAGGTGATTACCACTACATTATAGATTTCACACCAAATGGATAACTAAGTCCAATCACTATTGTTTCTTTGTTGTTCAGATGATGGCCTTGTAGGCAACCTCGATATCCTTATCGAAGCTTCCTCGGACACAACATCAACGACTCTGCTCTGGGCGTTCTTGTACCTCATCATCTACACGGACATACAGAACAAGGTCCACAAAGAGATCGACGAGCTCATTGGCCACAACCGGGAACCTACTATCGCAGACGCTAGAAACATGCACTACATCAGGGCCTTCCTGACGGAGGTACACAGGGCGGCGTCTATCGTGCCGATTCCAGTGTTTCACAGGTGAAAAAGAAATGAAATCAGTATTTTTAAAACCTCAGTATCCCTGTTGTAATCTATACGTTATCTTTGATCCCTTTTTAGTAACAAGGTTAAAAGCACCATAGCTGGTTATGAAATTCCCAAGGACACCTATGTCGTTACCCACTTATGGGCCGTCCACCATGATCCTAAGTATTTTCCAGACCCCTACAAATTCGACCCGGAGAGGTTTTTGGATGACCAGAGGAAGTACAAAAGCTGCGAATACATGGGCCCGTTCTCGTTTGGTGCGTTAGATTTTGATAACTCCTGAACTACATTGTCCAGTCACATTATTATGACTACCAGCGGAAAGGATTCGATAGAGTTCGGAAGGTGTCATCAGGCACCATTCGGGAGTTGATTTAGATTCCCTGATATATCAATAGTGGTGAACCCATAGAGTTTTGATTGGCTCAGATCTGGGAAGTTCTTGGCCAGAATAATACGTCTTAAGGACATTCTGATAGTATGGCATGGCGAATTGGCTTCCTGAAAGGTACCATTATCCTCAGCAAGGAACGCGATCAACACGTTTGAGTGTATCTGATCGGCAGTGTTTTAAAGGCACCATTCTTCAGGGTGTTACTTAAGTCCGCAAGTCTGCTTTCTGCCAATACCTAATATGCCAGATTTATGTTAATTAATGAAACATCTTTATGTATCCCCATGGTCAGTTATTCAATAGTAACAATGGAGCAACTCGATAAGCTGGTGGAAAGTTTCTACAGACGTCAGTGAACATGCTGATTGCAGTTTATTTTGGTGTGGGTTTAGATTCCTTTATGGAAAATCCATGTCGAGTGAGATGATCCCAGAGATTTTCTATTGGTTTAGAGCTTGGGAGCTCATAGTCAGAAGATGGCTTTCAAATTTCCTCGAATCATTCATGGCCAATTCTGGTAGTACCACATCCACAGAGAAAGCAGTCAGCATGTATGGCTGTATCTGATCGGGAACCATCCTCCAGGCTGTAACTCCAGCTGGTATGCTTACTGCCAATAGCTACTGTGTTGGATATACAGTGTGTTCCAAAATGATCTTTACAACATTGATTACGTATATTTCAGAAATTGGGATAGGTAGAAAGGTGCGGTTTGCTTCATGACCATTGGGGGAACCGTTTTTGTTTGCAGAGGCGTCAATAACCTCCTCTGTTTATCTGAGCATTTTGGAACAGTTTGCATTTCCACAGGTCGAAGAACTGCAACCTCCCTGGGCCTTGATCGTTAAGTAGGCTTTGGACGACACATTTCCAGGTCGCTGGATTGGCAAAGGAGGACCCATTTCCTGGCCTCCAAGGTCTCCAGACATAACCCATTAAATTTTTTTCTTTGGGGCTTTGTGAAGGATACTGCCTACCATACCCCGCATCATCAGCAATTGCAAACGTTAATGAGGACTGCTAGGGCGGACATGGGAGGAACTGGAATATCGCTTAGATATCCTGCTTGCTACAGATAGCGCATACATTGAACTCTGTTAAACGGCTACTAAAATTTTAGGTATGTGTGAACATTATGACCTTTCTACATATCCCCTTCTGAAATACAGAGTGTCCCAAATTGATGTTATGAAGAAAAGGGAATATATATATATATATATATACTAACCGATTATTATTCATAATCACCATTTACAAATTGGGAAGTTTGATAAATAAACTTCAGTTTATTAATTTTACCGGTGATTTTAAAAAATTCCCAAAAGGAGTTGGCTTCTTTAATAAATAGTTTCTTGAAAACGCAATTCGCAAACTCATATGCGGTGCAACAAATCCAATTGCCACTCTTGCGTTTTCTTTTCTCCAAAAACTAACATAGCTGGTTAATCTTCACTTTCCAAACACCACATAAAGTAAAATTGCAATATAAAACACGACCATTTATAAAAAAATTGTTATGGAAAAAAACAAAGAAATTATATATTCCATACGCAATTTCTCACAAATGTCGAGACAAATATGATGAAAAAGCGAATTTATACAATAACCGCTTGTTATTCAATGACCGTTTACACTGGGAAGTTTAATAAATAACTTCAATTTATTACTTTTATCGGCAATTTAAGAAAATATCCAAAAGTGGTTTGTTTTCTGTAATAAATGGTTTATTGAAAACGCCAGTCAAAAAAATTAATTCTGAAAACAAATGTACAACACTTTTAGAATACGGAAAAATTAGCTTACAATTTGAAAACAAACATATATTATTTTTTGCAGACATTAACTATCAAATGCAATGAGAAGATATTATTGACAAC
The DNA here is from genome assembly GCA_023313115.1 of Rhysida immarginata. Taxonomy (NCBI): domain Eukaryota; kingdom Metazoa; phylum Arthropoda; class Chilopoda; order Scolopendromorpha; family Scolopendridae; genus Rhysida; species Rhysida immarginata. The sequence continues at coordinate 197,218 of JAHWFO010017310.1, forward strand.
GAATAAACTTTCAAACATAACACAATTAGAAATACGAAAAATTCCACGACCTGGACCCGAGCCTGTGTTCTAATGAAAAGTATGGCCTCTCGTTCGAGTCCAGGTCGTAGACTATTACTTTCCCTTTTCTATTTGAAATCATGACTAAATTTAATTTTTCAAAGCAAACATTAATAATCAAATTGAATACATAACACTCGGAATATACAAAATTGTCTATAAACTATATTGTCTTAGTTATAAAAAAATAAGAAAAAAAAACCTGAATATGTGTACAAAAAATACGCCAACTGTGCTCGGACTGAACTGTGGCAAGACTAATTCCTTTTTCTATTACCTGTGGACGTTTACTTACTGTGGGCGGTAAATCTCTGTTTACTACACAAAATGGTTATTATACATAATCACCGGCTACTATATATAATTCCCGGATTCATCACATTTACCCTAGCATAGCCCAGCAACGAAATGAGATAGAAATCTCTAGGTTTTTTGTGTATGATCCAGACGGCGCTGGAAAAGCATAGCAACAAGTTCATTGTTGTTCATTTGTTTATAAACCAGAATAGTGGTGAGATTTTCATTCGATGAACGTAAGTGGATACTGCAAATGTTGGAATTCCATTCCACGTCTGAATGATCTCTTCGAGAATGGAAATGAGGTTTACTTCCAACAACACGGGGTCCTACCTCACTTTCATGTCGATGTGAGAAATTTCCTCGATCACACATTCAATTGTAGATGGATGGGACGAAGAGGAAGTGCTACGAAGTTCCCGCCTCGATCTCCCGATTTAACCCCTCTCGACTTCTACCTTTGTGGAACTTTGAAGAACACGGTGTACGCCAGAAACTCACGAACACTGACGGAATTAAGAGATCAGATTGAACATTCCATCAATGATATTCCCTTCGGTACAATCCATTCGGTATGTCGCTCTGTTCGACGTCGGTGTTGGGAGTGTACTGTGGCAGAAGGGGGGCATTTTGAACATGTACGGGCTTAAGAAAGTTTAGGGAATACAGTACAATAAACCTTATGTTTCTATCTCATTTCGTTGCTCAGTTATGACGTTTCAAAGAGTACATACACCAATTTGGGACACCCTGTATAAGTGATCAAAGTTGTAAACATCATTTTGGAACACCTTTTATGTCTTGAATGTTTCACGCCGAATATTCAACAGCGCCCGTTCCTTTGTAAAGCAAAAATCGTGACTCATTGGAGAAGGCTACCCTTACCACTTGACCAGGGCCCAGTCTTGGTGTTGCTGCACAAATTCCAAGTTGTTTCATATATTACATGCCATATCTTAGCATTGAAAGTTTCCAGTGGACACTACTGATACTACTAAACCACGTATCTTTGAACCAATTTTGACTTTCATTAATTTTACGTTATATTCATTCACTGACGTGTCATGGTTCATTCTACGGTCCTTTTCAATGTAGCGCCCTGGTCGACCATTTCTTCCCTGGTATTGATACGTCAGGGGCAGTGGTGACGATAATGTGACGGGACACTATACCATTCTCTCTTCTAGCGGTAATGAATATTCGATTTCTTTGTTTTTAGGACGACGCATCTGCCCAGGGAAGCAAGTGAGCGACATTCAGCTCTTCTTGTATCTGACATCAATGCTGCAAGTATTTGAGCTGCGAGCGCCACCAGGTTCCAGTCTCGATGAGCACAAAGACATCTACGACAAAAACCTCGTTCGCCAACCTGTTCCCCAAGAGATTGTCTTTCGAGTTCGGAATAAATAACGAAGATGGACTGTTCCTGTTTGATAGACTACTGGAAGAGACCGTTTCATTTTTGTATCTTAATTTTGTCCTTATAAACGAGTTCATTGTAAAGAATGAGAACTGCATATATAAAAATTTAAAAATAAAATTTAAAAAAGCGGAAATGAGGAGTTATTGCTAATCTTGGATCTGTTACTGTCCTTTCCAGGACTACCCAAGACATCAAAAGGTACTTTATGAATAAAATACAAGGGCTGAACAAATATATGGAAACAATAATAACAAAATCGGACCGCCTATGGCATCCAAGACAGCTAAGTTTTTCTGAGAATTGACAAATATAAATCCTGTGTGTGTGGATAAAAGAGTCTGATACCACTCTTGGTGAAATGTTGTTTAGTTCTTGCAGGGATACTGGAGTCGGAAATTCCAGTTGCCATTTGTCATATGAAATTATGAAGTAAATACTGGGGATAATGCTACAATATAAGGTATTTACCAAAACACCAGTTTCTAGTAAATAATAATAATTATAAACTGGAGATTATCTCCAAGAAAATAATAATTATTTACTTGTGAGTTCATCAACTTTCTGATGGTTTGGAGTGGAGAAATTCTCGATCTGTGGGCCAGGGGCCCGTCTCCCATTGGCTTTCAACCGTGACAACTTGGTTGTCTTTAAGACGCCTTCAGAAAGCTTGGCTGTCCGGGTGTCTGCGATAGCCCAACTGGTAGAGACGTCGACCATGATAGTCGAGGTTCCTGGTTCGAATCTAGGTCGCAGAATTTTTCCTTCCATTTTTCAATCGAAAAATTATTACCAGTTTCTAGTTCTTCACTTCTATCATATACGCCCATTAAATGCCTGCCCTATCATTGGGCTTTACTTTGAGTAGTTAATAATCTTTAGGATACTTGGAGACACCCTTGCTGTATCAGTGTTCGTGGTGGACCATTTGGTAAAGACGAGGAGCCAGATACTCGTGGTCCCTTGTTCGAGATAGTCCATCTGTTGCAGGCAGTATATAGGAAGTTAGGTAGGGGCTAAACAATGGTGATGTCAAATTTGACCTTTGACCTAGAATTTTGCTTCTTGCAATTAGCAACTTTGTAACCGTTACAGATAGAGAACAATTTCCAATTGTACAGTTGTAGAGCTCAAAAGACTGATTTTAACAAAAGAGAGATTAAAAATAAACACACTACAGCCGGCTTGGTGGCCGAGACCGTTAAGCATCAGGTGTTGTGGAAGGGCATCTTGGTGGGACCTTTTTTTCTAAAACGGTTGCCTTACAGGAGTAAGGTAACAGAAAAGATTTTGGATGGCTTCGTCTCTGACTTTTTTGACAATTTGCCTTCACTGCAGAAAGGGAGTGAAAATTACAGAGATACGAGAATATTTTTTATACAAAAATTACAAAATGAACAGAAAATACAAAATTTTGAACTATTTAGCAGTTTTAACAATAAAAAATCTCCGAGGGGGACCTGAATCATTATTCAGTAGTTGTTTATATTCCTTCTTACCAATCTCCAAGGTCTCATATGCGTCTAAAAGGTTCATGTTCCTCACCGCCTAAGGAATCGACATCTATTTATTTATTTATTTATTTATTTATTTATTTATGGAAAAAAGGACATAGAAAAAAGTATCCTAATCGGGTTCTGTATGTTAGGTCACCGACAGAGATTATACAGAAAAAGCGTACAAGTTATACATGGAATTGTATTTTTTTTTATATATTGAAAGAGAATCCTCACTAATTAGGAATAACAAATTGGTGTATACCACTATTTATGGGTATAAAATTTACTATAAAATATAAACGGATTCATGCTGTATAGTGATATCATTTTGCAGAGATAGTACTAAAATTCGAAATTTAAAAAAAATTATAATACAGTAATAAATTATGAAATGAACATTACTTTCATATTATCTTATATCAGAGCAGAAACGGTAAAAGTAAAAATAAAAGTCGAACGCTATCCAACAAGATTTAGAAAGGCCTGATGATATGTGGGTTACAAAAGATATATTTTTTCAGTTCCTTCTTAAAGGTAGAGAAAGACATGGGAGAGCGAAGGGTATCAGGGAGAAGAGACCACCATCTAACTCCAGTGTAAGAAACACAACGGCGCTGATAGTTATTTTTTGTTAGAGCAGTTCTAAAAGAGAGGGAGTTACGGGTGGGGTAGGAGTGTATTTGATGTTGGGGAATCAGGATTTCCGTTAATAATTTTGTAGACGAAGGCTACTTATTGAGCTACGTAAAGTTTATATATTTTAGCAATCTGATAGGAGTTGAGGAGATGAGAGACGGGAGAGGGTTTGCGAAGCCTAAGTAGTATTCTAAGGAACCATTTTTGTAGACGAAATAAACGAACTAAATTAAAGTAGTAGGTATATACTTTAGCTCTTTATTTTGTTAAAATCAGCGTTTTGAGCTCTACAACTGTATAATTGGAAATATTTCTCTACCTGTAACGGTTACAAAGTTGCATGGTGCAAAATTCGAGGTCAAAGGTCAATTCGAAGAGTGTTAAGGAAAACTCGTTTAGGATCTATAGGATATACGAAATAATTGCTTAAAAATATTAAAAACGTGGATTTTAGTCATCTATAACTCACCTTCTAACCCGGTAACGATGGTGACACTAACAAGGATGAAGACGATGCTGTAAATCATTTTGTGTATTTCTTATTTAACAGCGTCTAGTAAAGAAGGCGTTATTTGAAAAAAACTATCGATACACAGGGGAAGTAGAATGTGAATAATGTGAATTTACACTGAAGTGCCAGAAAAAGTGGTACATACGAACATGTACATCAATGGTTTCGTTCGCCATCGAGTATACAGTTGTTTCCACTACGAGAATGGCAGGTTCTCAAGATTAGAAGGACTACGAGATAGAGGCGAAGCTTGAATTTCATGTACGACTATTTCCAAGATAAAACGTTAGAAGACATTCACTCATCTGAATTTCAGTTCTTCCCATTTAAGTCATGAGATCTATGCGTTATTAAACCTTTGAGATTTCATGCAATATAATGTGAAAGACACAAACCCAGAATCGCGGAATAGCAGAATTGTGGGACTTCTATGGGATTTCCGGGTGTTACCTTTCTCTTAGCTCGTAAGCATAGTAGGGTTCCTTCTTTCTACGCTAACGTGGAGAACAAAGCAAGCATTAATTCCATATATACTCTTTTTCTGACACTTAAAGTAAGATAAGCAGTGTAGGTATCCATTTAACGCTAACCAAGAATCCAATTGAGATTTCTTGCTTAAATGCCTTTCTTTCCTCTTTCTATACGTGTACTTAAAACACCTGGAACCGTGTCTCGAATATTATTTATGACTGTGCAATACGAGACGCTTTTCTCAAAGCGCGACTATTTGTAGAAAGTCGTAAGTTCGTTATTCTCGTCATAAAACTCTCGTTTGACTAAAAGCAGCTCGCGCGTGGACTCTTTAGAAAGCTTATGTCACCGGAGATCGACGCCTAGTTCGATTGTGTAACTTTGAATGATTGATGATGAAAATTTTACAAATGGTTCCCTGAAAAGGCACTCGTATTAATGAAAATGCTAACTTGCAATTTTCTAAATTGGAAACTCCCTTGGACATTACACAGACCTGTAGCTCAGGTTAAGGTTGGGAAACTTTCTTGTCGTTTTATAGCGTTTTATATTACACGGTCGAGTAACATGGATAGCAGCCAGACGGCATGGGAAATAGTCATTAAGCCAAGTATTTCTGCCAGTTTTAATACAGTGTTCTGTTTATCTTGAAGTGGGGGTGGGGCAAAAGTAACTAACTTTTAACACTTTTGGATTTAACCTACGGGGAACCTAAATAATGCTAGATGTCTATTGGTATCTGGAACTATGCATACTGCAATTCGTCTGAAGCGTACGTGGTGGAGGATCTATGGAGTGAAGATATCGTTCAAGATGACCTCAAGATTCTAGGTTTGATGAATAAGTGTCTGAGAATTACTTGGATTCTTCGTTGGAGGCGTTGATTAACTTGAGCTGCAACGACAGATAAATAACCAAAATGAAGTGAGAGTGTCTTTCAAAGGAATTAGAGGTTCCTGGCAATGCCAAGGAAACGTACAGCAGACCATAACATCCGCCACCATCAGCTTATATTCTTCCAACAGTGGCTGCTGGTCAATTTTTTTTAAGGTTTCTCGCCGATTATGTCAACATCTATCCACTCGATGGAGCAGAAACTGTGGCTCATGGGAAAAGGCAAAGTTTTTCTAATCAGAAGAGGTCCAATTTCTATACTACAGGGGTGTTCAAATGATAAGATATGAAATGTCGTAATAACCAAGCCAGTTGGAAATTAACTATGCCGCTTCGGGATAGCGTAGTGCCCGGCATGGTTGTGCGCATGCGCGAGCCGCTCTCTTATGACGCAGGAGAGACTCAAGCAATTGTGATTTCGTCCAATTGAATTCCTCATCGAATTTTTTCGAGCACGGAAAAACCATTAACAGCGACGTGTACTGCGAGACACTCCGCAGCCTACGCAAGTCCATCGAGAGCAAACAGCCTGGGCTGCTCACAGAGGGAGTGATTGTGCTCCACGATAACGCTCGTCCACACGTCTCCAAGGTTACAAAAAGTGTACTGGACAAGTGGGAGCAGCTTGAGCATCCGTCCTACAGCCCGGACATGTCGCCCTGCAATTTCAATCTGTTTGGTCCGCTAAAAAAACAATCTTCAACTCGGATGACGAACTGATGGACATAGTGGAAGACTGGCTGCTGTCACAGCCACAGCAATTCTGGGAACAGGGAATCCTTCGGCTCGCGAAACAGTGGGATAGTTGTATTCAGGCCTATGGTGATTACTTTGAATAAAGAATTCGTTACACCCACAGTGTCGTTTCATACCTTTTCATTTGAACACTCCTCGTACAATGCAATGCAAACTGTAGCCGTTTCTCCCGATGCACCTTTGTATGGATGAATACATTGACCATCCGTCTGCTTCAGAGCTCCATGTGCAATAGGGTTCATTCTACTAATCTTGTGGACACATGTCTAGTAACATTCTGGTGCTCATATAAATGGCTCTGCTACCATCCTTGGCCCTAAAACCACTAATATTCACACTGAATTGTATACCCATCAAGCGAGCTGGCGCCAGGAGCCTTATTTCAATTGACAAAGTAGGAGCTGGTCATAATTATACGGGTCGACTATGCATTTGCATTTTTATACCATCCAGTGTTACTCTCTGAAGTAATGGATCAAGCCCCCCCCCCCCCGTGAGTGTGGGGGTGTGTGTTCTGGAGACAAAGAACATTGAACGGTTGTTATCAGAAAAATTAAATTTTATTTAGGATATATAGGAAAGCAGTGTGTGTGTGACTATCGCCAATTACTTCTTCAGTTTCATGTTGAGGGGTGGCAGCATGAAGTCAACGACTCCCGGGCAACACTTGTTTCCCGCTTGGTCCTCGCAGCACTCCGGGCCAATCTGACACCAGTAGAAGGGCTTAGAATATATATACCATTGACACTCTTCATCCGATGTTTGGCACAGGGCTGGGCATTGCGGGAGGGGATCTGTTTAATAAAACATAAATAGATACATCACCCGGGGAAGTTGCTAGCGAATTCAAAAATGAGCATGATCGTCTATTTCAAGGTGCATCTAGCTATAACCTGTGCAGTGTTATAGAGGTACCATGATTTATTGTATGAACTCACCTTGTTGTAGTGGAGAGGCTTCCGAGACGCAGGCAACCATAAACAGCAGGATGAAAGGGCGCAACATTTTTGACAGCCACCTTAAAATTATTGAATTAAGACATTAATTTTAAAAACTGACAACAGAGAGCGTTCATATAAGATTTGTACCATAACAATATTTTAATAACATTTGAAGGTAACACTATAATCATGTAAGATCACAGGACAAAATGTGAGTGAATCCTGGTTAAAAGGCAAGTAACATCTCCTTTCTCTTGAATAATGGTTGCAATTCGCGCGGATCAATCTCTAATCAAGCTTGCTCCAGTTGATCCAAGAGTTCGCTCAGACAGGCATAATATCTTTTAGGACCTTCTGTTTCAAGTGATTCCACAGATTCTCGTTAGAATTCAAATCTTGGAGTTTTCAGGATAGTCCACGTGCGTGAACGTGGAGAAATGTTCATCGAATCACGGCACGCGACAATTGTCGTCCTGGAAAACCCGGTGCTCCATGTAGCAGTCAGCATTGATATGGTGCACAAAGTACAGTACCTATTTGTTTAAGAGCAGAACATAACCGAATCTGTTCTTGCGTTCAGTAATTTCATATAAGAGGCCCAATTTTGTGTAAGTAAAACAGACTCAAAATGTACAGAAGTGCCGAACCTCATGCGAGCGTACGCAAATATTCAGGTGTAAAAGATGTATAAAAGCTGATACTAGACTATTAGCAGTCGCTGAGACGTATTGTAACGTGATTATGACTACACAATGAGAATTACTCGAGTTTGAATGAGAATGATGGTTGGAGCTACACGCACGGGACATCCATTTCTAAAGTGGTATGGCATTCAATATTTCTCGATCACAGTTTCAGGCATTAAATCCCGACATGGACAGCGCAGTGGTCGATCACGGCTGCTAAATGCTCATGACCGCCGACATCTGAGCAGAATGGTCCTTCGCCACCTAACCTAACATAACCTAACCAATGATTTTCAGTAATTGGGGCCACGTTTGTAATCAACATCTTGGTTTCACCATTTTATTTGGTGTGAAATGCGATCGTAGTTCTCGAGGCCGTGGTCTCCGTAGTAACGTCAGCGCTGTCTATGGTAAACATAGTGCACGAGGGAGAAGCAGTCGAGCCACAGCCCAAAGAGAGAGGAAGAACAGGAGGAAAAATATAGAAAATGATTCCGAATCGGAAGATGCCCTTAACCTGAACAAAATGCCTGAAAACATGGACGCTAATTGCGAAAGCAAAAGAAAACGATAGCCGTAGTTGAAGGTGGCCAATGTGATCTCATAGTAAACCGATTAAGGAACCGACGAATTATTCGAAAATTAATTTTCGAAGTCCGTTTTTCGAGAAGCGAATTTTTCGAATGACATTTTTCGAACTTCAATATTTCGAATCTAAGTGCTGACCATTAACTTCCTGTAACTGGCCGGCCAAGTGGCCGAGAGAGATAGGGCGTAGGCTTTCTAGTACTCGAGTCCGCCTGGTCGTGGGTTCGAATCCCGCCGTGCGCATGGATGTTTGTGTTTGTCCCGGGCTGCGTACTGTTATAACTGGTGTAAAAGGCGTAAAATGACCTTTGTAGTCGACGCCAAAATTTCTAATAAACTAACCAACCTGTAACTGGCAAAATGGAGTGGTGCCCCATCCTGTTGGAACACAACGGTATCCTAAATCCCATCATCTCCAACTGTGGCTCCAGGAATTGCTTCAACATGTCGAGATACACGGTACCATTGATAGTCCCCTCGGCAAACATGAAGGCCCATGGACTTTGACCGTGTTACCCCCAGCCACACATTTACTTTGAGTGTGTTTGGATGTGCCATTAAATGGCATTCGTTAATGATTTCACCAAAATGTATCGTGACTTCATAATCGCCCTGTATTTTAGATCAGAGAAAACTATCTAATGCCCGTATTCAGAATGAGCACTAATGCTCTTGCTGAAACCATTGTTGCTGGTTTTGAGCAAGAGCTTTAGCGCTCATTCTGAATACTGGCCTAAATTTCATTGTTAGATAATTAATGTGACCACCTGCGAGACGGGCAGGAAGAAACTCCCCAGAATAATCACCTTTCGCGGCGCGACAGCTGCGAGACGGGCAGGAAGAAAGTCAATAAGGTTCTGGAAGGTATTGACAGGGTTGTGAAGCCATGCCAACTCCAGTTCTGTAGCGAGCTGCCGTAGGTTGCGCGGTGGAGGATCCATGGCACGAACAACTCGATCGAGGTGGTTACCACAGATGCTCTATGGAATTTAAATCCGGGGAGTTTGGGGGCCAGGGGAATACCGTAAACGCATCCTCGTGCTCTTCAAACCACGCATGGACACTGCGCGCTGTATGGCACAATTTTCCAGCTGGAAAATGCCATCGTGCTGAGGGAACACAATCTGCATGTAGGGGTAGACATGGTCCGAAAGGACAGACGCGTACTTAAATTGATCCATAGTGCCGTCCACAATGATGAGAGCGCACCCAGGGAATGTCATGAAAACATTCCCCAGACCATAATGCTGCCTCCTCCGACCTGGACCCTTGCGGCACGTGTTGCAGGGTGTTTGTTTTCTGACGCTGAACGCCGTAGACGCCATCGCCTATCTGTCCGATGGACCATAAACCGTGATTCATCGAAAAGAAAATACCTTTCGCCACTCTGTTACTGTCCAGTTGCAGTATTAGCGTACAAATGTCAATCTTTTGTCACCAGTGAACAGCCGTCAGCATTGGTGCACGAACCAGCCGTCTACTGCGGAGCCCCATACGCAGCAACGTTCTCTGAACTGTCGTTGAGGATACACGTTTGGTAGTTCCCTGATTCATCTGGGAGGCAGTTGGTCCACGTCTGTTGGCTTGCGCTCATTTCCGTATCCGTCGTTCATTTCTGTCATCTATGGTCCGTTGGGCCCCACACTTGGCGCATCAATGATTTTGGGTATTGCCATTCTGCCATGCACGTTACACTTTCACTACAGGCGGCACGCGAAAAGTTCACAAAACTAGCCGTTTCGGAAATACTGCCGCTCTTGTCTCGGAAGCCGATGATCATGCCCTTGCAGGTCGCATAAATCGCTGATGTTGAACGTAGGGGGTGGTCACATTTTGGTGACTGGACTGTGTACAACTGATACACGATTGTTATGTTAAGTTCAAAAGTTAGTAAATTTTATGGGCACCCTGAACAATAAACATTAAGAAATAATTCTAAAATATTCCCATTTTTCAGAAGGCAGTACTTACCTAGACCTATGTCGTCAGTCTGGAATCAAGTTGTTGCTGATTCGGAAGTTTCTGGATATATAAACATATAATCGTGCTAATTTTTTGTACGTACATATCAATTTCCCTATTCCAATTAAAGGAACACGTGTGCAATTATCCCCCTCCACCAGAGTATTAACTTTAAAGCTTGACTGGATGTATAGGAAAATGAATTTTCTTTCCTGTTGATGAAGTCTGATCATGCAATATATTTAGTTTCGCAATTAGAATTAATCAACTCTTCACGTATGTTCTAAAGAGAAATTACTACCGGACATGTTTGTTATTATTATCTCTAAATCTTTGAAGTGTGCTATTTGTGCAATGGAGTTTTAAGTGAAAATTAGTAATCGTTTCCAGGACACTTATATCTGAGGCTCGAGTTTTTTTGAGTTGTGGATGAATGACCCTGCGATGAATTTTGCGATTAATCCTCGAATTGGATTCGCGCAATCACTTGTACACTCCTGTTTTTGAATTCGTAAGCAGGAAATAGTTATTGATTCTAGTTGACAAGTTGTATATCATTTTGAATGGTCGTCTGTTGTGATGATTGTTAAGTTGCGGAAATGTTTTTATATATGCTCTTTTATTTAACTTCTCTGTCTGTTTGTCAAATCTTGCAATCAATATTAACCAACTTCCTGACAAACTAGGCAGCTGAAATTTGATACATATACACAGGACCGATGACAAAGCATGTTAAAAAAAATTCAAATCTGTTCCCTGAAACAT
>JAHWFO010017310.1:218703-275867 GCA_023313115.1 Rhysida immarginata
ATTCCTCCGAAATTTATTATTCTAGGCATTGCAGAACCTGAGTTATTAATATGTTGATCTTGGTGGCGGCATTTTTATTTTTGTTCATATCTCACTTAGCGTTTAAATTCAGACCCACATTGGATTAAAAGAAAATGTTCATTCTTTTACGCCTCAGTCATTGCTTACAGTTATACACACTTTTTCAGAATCACCCTGTATATAGATTAACTTCAATAGTTATTAAATATAGTTATAAAGAGTAAGAAAATATTCAAATATATTCTTATTGAAGGCAGTATTTACCTAGATGTAGTTTGGAAGTTGGAAGTTATGTGGTCACTGAATTTGAAATTCCTTAATATAAATGCATGAGCCATAATTTCTTCTGTTTCTACATAATAATTTAGACATACTTATTCTAAAAACATCCTTATTCCTTTTTTAAACTCACATGTGTGCACTTATTTTTCTCAGAGCAGTATAAAATGATGTGCAGCTGCTCGATTAATTGGTATTTGAATGTTTTTTATGGAACGAATAATAAAAATAATTTTCATTCCTATTACTGAACACTCAGCACTTAACATTAAGTATTGCATTGAGATAGTTAAAATAATTTCTTTTAAACTAATTAATTAGAATAATTCAATTCTTCACTTAAAGTGTTAATGAGAAGTGGATGAAATTTATTACGCGGACGCATGCAGTCTGTTATTCGTGCAGTAACGTTATAAGTTAAAATGAGTAATCGTTTTCAGAACGCTCATTCCTGAAGCTCAAGATTAATTTGAGCTAAGGGTATCATTACAGGTCGTTATATTTTGCGATTAAGCCTCGAATTGACGCCACGCAAACATTTATAGACTTACCAAAATAGATATAAGAAGTAAATTAGAACTGACTATGTTAAAGCCAAACACGGGGGTATCAACAAAATACCCATTACAGAGCAACAAATAAAGACTAAAACCTAATAAATATATATAAATTTAATTTAATTATTTAATTCCTATTAACATTGTTGTGGCTAAAGACCATTTTTGTTCCTTTTTTATATAAATTTACTAGTTTGTTTTCCAGTTTTGACTTCATGAACAGAAAATAATTAGGAAACTTCTATAGCTTGCAGATGGCAACCTACCTGAATTCATTGTATATTTTGAAGAATTTATAGCACGCTTATATTTTATAACGGTCTTAAATAAAAAATATTATAAACTATGGGTAATCGAAAAAATTTGCGAGCGAGAGTCAATTAATTTGACATGTTCGTATTCCTCTCTCTCAGAGGCGAATAACTTTGGAAATAAATTGTGCCTTTGATGAACCAATTTTGAGTAATAAAGGGTTGTATTTTTTAAAACCCCAACCTCCCCAATAAATTTTCTTTTCTTTTTTGTTCTTCTTTCCATGCTAAAGTGAGAGGTCTGTGGGAGACCTGTGCTAATATATCATTCTACCATTACAATTTATTTATGGCTTTTTTTGCTTTTACGTATATTGAATGAGCATTTTAATCTACTTGATCTCGTATGGTATTGAACTTATTCCTTGGAAAGACTAAGATTTTGGCGAAGGATGAAACAATCCTGAATCTTGCGTTGCATGTTAAAAATCGTAAAGTTTTATTTAATAGTGAGCCGCTATCAAACTCGTAAGGATGGACAGGGATAAGCAGGGATACTTTAGAAATAATTCTTAAATAAACCATAACCAAGTATCGAAAGGCTAAACTAGTCGCAGTCACATTTAACAGATGAACAGGAGGAGGTAAGGCGGGTGATCAAGCAGTTCCCAACTACTCAGATCGTCTAGTTGAGAACAACTTGACCTTACAGTCCGGTTCTCGAGTCCAGTGATTACCACCTGTTCCGGAATCTAAAGGAGTTGATCGGCAGCCTGCGTTTCAGCGATGATGATAAAGTGAAAACTGCGTGGCTTTAACAAGGACTCAAGTTCTGTTCTGAACTCTCGGTCCTGATCAAGTCTTGGATACGCTGACGAAGGCAGCTTGGCTGCTGAAATGCGCATTCGTATGAATAAACTTTTGTTGTGGATTAGTAGTTTCCTCGAGTCCTTGTTAGTCTTTGTCCACAGTTTCTGGCTCCAATTCTCTCTATGCGTGGCTTTACCTCACCGGTAGACTTCTATGAAGTGGGCATGCAGAAGCTCATTGAGCGGTACGTATGACAAGAGTTTCAATAAATTTTAAACTATGTGGAAAAATAGTTAAAGGTACATAGAATCTGGTAAAGATAAAAATTTGAAGAAATATATAGTAGTTTGTTTTTATTACAAAACGGAACTTAATTTCTGAATACGCCTCGTATGAGTCGCAAGCGGCACCTTTCTATAACAAGGGACTCAATACCTGGCACAACGATAAGAAAATTGCCTCAACAACGGCGGAATATACGTAAACTGAGTGCCAAATATCATGGGAAGAGTTGTCCCATTTGAAGGTATGACTCCCGAATATTGCGGCCAATTGCGGCGTATGGCGCCAGTGTTTAGACACGATATCTGGCCAGTCTCTTATAGACAGGTGTGCTTAATATGGGAGTACGTCGCGAGTTAACAGACTTTGAATGTGGGATCATAATCGGTGCAAGACGCATGGCTCATAGCATTTCCGAGATTACACAAGAATTTAGGTTTCCGAGGTCTTCAATATCGCAGGAATAGTGTTTCCAAACGTGCAAACTGCCGCACAGGTCGACCACAAGTGCTTGACGAACGGGTTTCATGTCACCTTAGCAGAGCTATAGGGGGCGATCGACGGGTTACTGGGGTCAGATCACCAGCAGTTTGAATGTGGGGCGCCAAAAACCCATTTCTACCGGGACTGTACGGAGACAAATGCACCACATAGATTTTAGCAGCCGACGGCCGACTCGTGTCCCTTTGTGAGACGACACAGAGCTCAACAACTGGGATGGGCCCGCGAACATCGTCACTGGACCATGGAACAGTGGCGTGTGGCATGGTCAAATGAATCCGGGTTTTTCATCTGTATCGAGCTGATAGACGCATGAGAATGTGACATATACCCCATGATGCTGTGGGTTCTGCGTATCAACAAAGTTGTGTCAGGCAAAAATGTGGATCAGTTATGGTCAGTTATGGGCTGTGTTCAGTTATGCGTAGGGTAATATCTCCCCAGAGCAATTCCAAAATCTCGCAGAGTCTCTGCCTCGACGCGTTACTGCAGTTTTGAGGGCTCGCGGAAGAGCGACACGCTATTAAAATCGCATCCAATTTTATCTCATGACTTTTGACCATTCCGTTTATAATACTAGGGACAAGGGGGATATTCTTCAAATCCATTTGCTAATGTAATCATATTTTCTATCAACATACTTTCTGGATAACCTTCGTAGTAGCTAAATTGCTTTTCTGAACATATACAGCAATCCATAAATTTACGCGATTAATTTGATCTACTATAACATAGCGTAAATGGAAACTGCGTAAATAGAGTTTTGGAAAAGATCTATTATTTAGGGTGTGTCTAAAAAAGCCAATCGGTCGCCACCAGGTCACGTGGTACGATCGGCGATCGGTCGGGGGCCGTTTGCTTGCGTTTGGTCGTTCATGGACAGTGCGGTCTTGAGTATTTTGCTTCAAAATGGCGTCGCAGCAAGGTTCCTCATCATTTAAGTTAGTATAATTTAAAATTGTGTACTTAAATAAATTTTCTTCACCCGTCTTTTCTGTTTCCTATTCAATTCCTTGTTTCTTGATGCTGCCCAATATGTATTTTGCCATCTCCTTTCTCCAAAATATATTTATTACGTATCGGGCACTCGGACATTTCGTCCGCCATTTTGATTCTATTCACCGAGGCAACCGACGCCGACCGGCGTTGGACTCCGGTCGCGTTATGAAATCGTTCATCGCGGCCGGTCGTTACTGTAGGAATCGAGGGTCGTCCGAAAATTTAAAATGAATAAAGCCAGCTACGTATGACTGCATCGTTCCCGCGTCGATCGGACATAGTTAAAATTTCGAGTCAGTCACTGGTGGCTCTAAAGCGAGCTTTGCGTCGGGCTTTGACCGGTCGCGACCGGTCGGACTTTTTAGACACACCCTTAGTCTCATGATTTTACTCGTACTTGAATAGAAAGGTTCTAATTGAAACATTTTATTTAATGTACCTCTTGGTGATGTCATCAGCTCTTAATCTAAGCACAGTAATTGAATAAATAAATTACACAAGCCACCATGGGTGGTACGTGATATCAATGTTATCAATCAACAAGCTCTTTAAATGGTCAAAAGGGTAGCGCATATTTTTCTGAAAAAAAGCTGTTTTCTGATATCTGTTGTCTAGTTATTGATTATATAAAATTAAAAATGTTTTTCAATCGCGTTAAAACGAATTTGCTTAAATGGAAGGTTTGCTGTTGTATTATGCAATGCTAGAAAAAGTTTATAAAGTATCCAGCTTTTGGACCCTGGTTCGAATCCATGTCACGAAATTTTTCCTTTCGTTTTTTATCTTTAATTAATTGTCTTATCTTGAAGTATAGCTTCAGTTTCCTATCATCTCGCAATTCACCATGTTGTTAAAAATCTGTATTTTGTTTAATATTTTTGTCCTCAGATGGCGAAACCGAGTAATTTCAGTTTCGTACGTGAAGCTTAGAGAGTAGAGCCATCTAATGTTGAAGAAAGGAGATTGTGAAATAACGTAAGGAGTTATTTATTGTTTTATTATGTACGTCTCTCCCCTTCATATTTTTTACATTTTGAAATTTGGAATATAGCTTCCTAAGCGTATATGTTTCTTCACTAAATCGTTTGGCTTTGATTCGGCCACAGGGCCCCGAGTTACGGGGGTGGGAGTTAGAGGGGACCCCTTGTCTACGTGGTATGTAATTATGTAAAAGAGTGAAATTCTGTATGCAGTTTCTCTAGGCATGATCTACATTACTATGAAGTTTGAGCTAAATTGTCCACCAGGCATGGCTGTTGTAAAGTTAACATTAATTCAAAATAAAATTTAAGATAATTTGATAGATTTGTAATGAAACAATTGATAAAATTTCCCCCCATATGAATATTAATTAATAAACGGGTTGTCGTAAAGCAGAAACAATAAACAAAATTGAAAGAAACTTTGAACCTATCACAAATAGATTTTAAATTATTAAGAGCTAGCATTCTTTTTAAAATGTTTCTAAGTTACACAAAAAAATCAAAATTATACAAACCAGTTTCTTTTTTTAAAAGTTAATTATCTTGGTAAAATATTTCTTCATCATTGAGACTTGAAAATACTCTTTTCAGGAGTAAACTTCATTTACTTCTTTGACCACTACAATTCTTAATTGTTAGACGACCTGTAAAGTAGCCTGTCTTCATTTTCCAAACTCGTGATTCGAGAAGATATGTGAATGATCTCCCGAAAAGGGAAAAATGCGTTTAAAGTTTGAATTTAATGTAGTTTGAAAGACAGGTGCGTGAGAAAAATAACTAATTATATAAGGGAAAGAATGGTTTGTAATTTCTTAATTAACTAGGTGAATCTCTTTATTTTTAATTTTACAAATGACATAGATAAAGTAATCAAATAATAAATAAGTCACCAATGCAAAAGTCACGACTTTTCATTTCTCTGGTTCACTGTGTGATCCTGGTCGAAAATTTTTTTATCGGAAAAGAACAGAGCATGCCAGGTTCCTCCGGATATTTGTTCTTATTTAATTACTATTTGTTCCTGCGTTTCTCAGAACATACGACTTATAACTAAGGTCCTCCTGCACCACAGTACGGATTTTGAAGATCTCGGGTGATAGCTCTGATGGACATTCCTAGATTCGCATGGATAATGTTTTACATCTGGTGTCCAAGTTGTGGCATTCTCCTACAGTTCGAACGTTGTGGCGTACTTTTTGCGCTTAGCTACAGGAAACCATGTCCCTCCGCCTGAGGCTTCCAATTCCTTTTGAACTTTGTTTGCAAATAATCTGGGGACTCTCAAAAATGTTGCAATATCAACATCGCTGTGCTGCGTGTCTTTCCATTTCCTACGTGAGCTTATAATCCGCCATTGATGCTTTCCAAAGAAGAAATTACAGAAATTACAGTATCTACATAACTACAGGCGCTCAGTCACATTCTTCTCAAATATCTTATGCACGCTCTACATACTTAGGGGGTAGCTTGACTTATTTTTATGACAATTGATTTTTTTAATAGATATTAATTTTTTTTTAAATAAAATACGAGGGCATATTGAAAAGTAATGCCTCCGTGGCTGTAACTTTTTTATTTTTTAACCGATTTTCAAAATTCTTTTTGTATATGATACTTACATTTGTCCTCTATGTAATGCACTATTCACTTTTTGACAAAGTCCCCATCCCTTTCCACGCGTGACTAGTCGGGTGAACCCGTCGGAGAGGAATTCCGGGGTTGTTGTCGACACCAGCACCGATCGGCAGGTTTCACCTCGTCGTCAGAACGCAACTCATGGCCTTAAGGTGCTCTTTCCTCTTTGGCAAGTGGTGAAAGTCGCAAGGTGCAAAGTCTTTCAGTTTTGAACTGCACTTTTTCAGCTTTGAACTGTAGGCGCTGCAACTCCCTCTGATGTGTGGCGATCATGTGCGGACGGGCGTTATCGTGCTGCAGAAGAGGATCCAAGGCTGCCATTCAATTCTCGTGTCGACGACAACCCTGGAATTCCTCTCCGACGGGTTCACATAACTAGTCCAGGCGTTGGTGTAATGCGTGGAAAGGAATGGGGACTATGTCGAAAAGTGAATAGTGCATTACATAGAGGACAAATGTAAGTATCAGATACAAAAAGAATTTTGAAAATCGGTTAAAAAATAAAAAAGTTACAGCAATGGAGGCATTTACTTTTCAATATGCCCTCGTAAAAATGAAATGGCTGTAGCATTCCTGTCAGCGACCAAACCGGACATGTACAGATTCCGCTCAGAGAGAGAATAAATATTTTTCTAAAAAAATGGTTTAGCCGTGAAGAGTCATTTTGGAGTTACTAAAGTTTTTAAGCTCCCCCTCACCGGAGGAACATGTGTCCGCCAAACACGTGAATGTACCATTCCACCCTTCCAATTTATTAATTATGAATTACATGTAAAACCTTTGTATTTAGCTTTGGACAAAGTATTAGCCGTTCTACTTTCGTCTCAAACGTAAATACGTGGGTTATGCTGAAAATATTTTAAAAACCATTTTAACCCCTTTCTTAGTGTAAGACCTAATTGTCTGTGTTTTATTTTGTACATTTTAACAAACTGTTATTAGGTATATTCAATGAAAACAATCCTCTTCAACAATTCAAATTTTAAATTCTTTAAATTTTAAAATTTGAAAAAAAAACAACACAAAAAGGAACATAAAAAATCAAAAAATCAAAAACATTAAAATTACATTATCACCATCTCTCCGTTCCCTATGTTACAATAATGTGATTGAGCCAACATGAAATAAAAATTATTTACCCAACGTCAAACTCATGTAAATTGGATTGCATTTTCATATCATCGAAGTTTTATTGGAAATTTCCAGACTTTTTAGCCTCAAAATTTATATTCGTTATCATCTCAAGTGTGTCACTTTTTTTAAACAAGCGGCCGAGTCAACAGTGAATTTTGACTTTACGAATTATTGACAGGACAGTGGACATGAAATTACTTGGATCGTTAGAAGTTTTGTTATGTAATACATTAATCTTTTAAATTTTATTAGTTTTAAGTCCCTTTTTAGTTGGTTAAATAATTTTTATTTCATGTTAGCTCAGTCACATTATTGTATCATAGGGAACGGAGAGATGGTGATAATGTAATTTTAATGTTTTTCAATTTTTTTATTTTTTATGTTCCTTTTATGTTAGTTTTTTTCAAATATTAAAATTTAAAATTTTAAATTTGAATTGTTGGAGAGGATTGTTTTCATTGAATAAATATTTTGCCCAACGTTATTCATAAATTTGTAAAAATTGTGATTAGGTGGTACCTGTGGACTTAAATACTGAAAATGATTATTTTTATATATTTAGAATAAAAAATTTTATGCATTTTTTATTTTATTTTAAATTTTATAAAAAATATTATTAATCGAGAAGGACTGTTTAATGACAAATTTAAATGTATATATTCTCCTTTTATGGGGAGGGGGGGGGGGATCGTAAATTAAACGTAATAAACTTTATTCTTCATTTTACCTCAAATATTTGGATCACCTTCTTCAAAATTATCAATTGTATTTTGTTACCAACACTTTCTTCAAGTTTATTGTTTTTCTGTTATCAACTGGCATAATCTTCAAAAGACTTCATCAGCTTCCTCAATAGACTACATAATTTTCTTACAAGATTCTTCTCATTCACAAGTTTCTTTTCATCGATTTTCAAGATTGGTGACTTTATTTTGTTTTTTTATTAGGTTTAATTTACGATTTTTCTCCATTAAAAGGAGAATATCCAGATTTAAATTTATAAAAAATAGTTTTATTATGATTTATTGAACTTTTTAGAGTTAGAAAAATCCCTTTAACTTTGTTTAATATAAGAATTGTGGTTTGTATACTGAGAAATATACTTGTTTTTCTAGGCATTAAGATGATTCTTAATAATGCACAAGTTCGACACCTGCTACAAATGGAATAATCAAGGTAATGCCGTGTCTAATTATTAGAACAATAATTTTATGGGATATTTTAAATCACGTGTTTAGAACAAAACATTTTGGGGAATATTTTACATGTGTTTTATAAAAATCATTTTATTCAAAGCTTAGCAATCCATTGCTGGTTGTAAGTCTCCTCCAGACGATTCCATTGTGATCTGGGGACATCGTTCCGTGCT
The DNA here is from genome assembly GCA_023313115.1 of Rhysida immarginata. Taxonomy (NCBI): domain Eukaryota; kingdom Metazoa; phylum Arthropoda; class Chilopoda; order Scolopendromorpha; family Scolopendridae; genus Rhysida; species Rhysida immarginata. Next base: position 227,525 of record JAHWFO010017310.1, read on the forward strand.
TCTTTGGATGGTTAGTAGTCGTTGGATGCTTTTTCTTCTTAGTGAACATGGGCCTGTTTACTAAGTCCGGCCGGTCGCGACTGGTCGAAAGCGGTAGGGAATATGATCTTCAAAAAGTGACCTTACAACGGTCGCACTGATCGGATAACATTAGAGAGGCCCATGGTCACTAAGCATAAAAGCCAACCAATGACTACAAAAAACGGACCACTCGTTAATTTATTTGACGAAGTCTAATGATGTAATGTCAGTTTCAATTGATGACGACCACATTGTCCAAGAAGTACACACAGACGAAAACGACCGGCCAGGAATCCATTCTGACCTTTTAACGTGGCTTGTTAGCGACCGGTCGGATTTACTAGACAGCCTCTTTGTATCCGATCCATAAGCAAAGGTTGGCAGTACTTACTGATTGAAAATTTTCCTTTACCGAAGTGATCTATCCTTTATTCTGATTCGTATCTTGATTTCGTTCATAACATTTCCATCCAATGTAAATTTCTAAAATATCGTTACGAAAAATAAAGCATACTTAACTACTGATAGCCTGCGTTTCGCAGAATATGTATAGTGGGCATCTTATTGTAAACATGTGAAACTTTTGAGCCATCCTGTATTTTGTTTTTTTGCTTTAAATTTTTATTTAAAACTTTGAATGCATATACTTAGTTCCTCAATATCGATCTCGAATATCTCGTATACCGAACGTTAAATGTTTTACTGCTTCCTCATATTAATTATAAAGGTTAATTGGAATTTATTCACTGGGTGCACTCTTGTGCCACATAAATCTCGACCTCAGTTTCGAAACAAGGAAAATGAAATTCTGGTTTATTGCATTTTTTTTCCCAATTCATCTGTCATGCTGTACAACTGATCGATCATAGTAAGCTTATCGATCAAAAGACTAACAAGCAAACAGGAGTTTTGCTTGACATGCTCCATTGAGGAAAACACTTGAGTCATACATGAACCGTTATTGAACCCTTGAGTCATATGGCTTTCAGTTGCTTTTACGAGATGACGCTAGAATGGAATAATGTAGATCTATAACAGCACTGTAATTAATCATCTGATGTAATATATATAAATCTGCTATTATCCCGTTTTAAGTACTAATTTCACATCATTCGTTTATTATTGAGTGTTTGCATATAGAATCAATCAAACAAACAAACAAACTTTATTGCCAGAATCAATCCAGAGATATGAGCCATCTTGTATACAGAGAGTTGTTAGGGATCTATGGTAACATGTTATAGAGGGCCAGAAAAGATGGAAAAGCCCTTTCGCTACCATCGACTGTTCAATCTAGTAGCCATGCATCGCTGTTATTGCCCTGCATCACAGTTTCTACTGCAGTAAGGTGGAAAACGCAAAACACCAAGATCAATTCGTAACCACTCCTGTTGACACGCTTTCCAAAGACCCTCCACTCTTCGCGGTCGTCTCGTTCCGAGGGCCCGTTTAAGTAGGCCAAAGCCACAAAAATCCATAGGTCATGCGTCCAGCGATTTGACGCGGTTGTGTGGCTCGACGCCTTGTCTTGGTCCGCCCTCTATTAACCTCTGTACCGTACAAACCGAGAATGTCACAGGTAAATATGCGGATTAGGACGTTAGTCTGATAGTAAATGGCGTTGACTTTGGCCTTTGACCGTTGTAACTGTATCCCGCCGCGATCAGGAAATTTTATGAAAATTTTTCCTTGCATCTTATTTTCTGAAATCCTTAAAATCTCTTAGGTGATAAAAAATGGCTCGGCTCTTGTTTGCAGTCGTATAAATAAACTTACACCTCATCCAATGTGATCACGTATTTCCACGTTTCATCCGCCAGGTAGCGTTCATAGAGTGTATGGCAGTTGGTCCATCGCTCTTGGATCTTGTTTCGTTTCTCCAGTTGTAAAACACGGTTGATAATTGTGTTTACCGTATACATAGATGTCCCTACCTTCTGTGCAATGGCCTGCTATTTTGGTGGGTTACATCCGGTGACGAGAGCCCGAACTTTTCGGACGACGTCTGGAGTACGCATAGTGGATGGTCTCGAATTAGCATGCTTTTTACCCTGAGGAATATTCAAAAATTTGGATCCATAGGCAAAGATTCATCTGAAGACAGTTGTCTATCAAAATCTACCGGGACTTTAGCTACACTAAAAAATTAATAAGCTATTTCTGCCTATAATAATACCATTAGTGAATAATCAAAAGTCTTGTATACATCCAGGATTTTGATCCATCCTGTATATGCAACCGTATTACTAAATCGACTAGGTCTACGAGAGAGCGTAAGGCGACATACATGTGTGTTTTGGCATTGTAAATTTATTCATACATTGTGTATCTCAAAAGGAAGCACAAAACAGTAAGGTACATAGATGTCGGTAAAGAGTTTAATCAAAAATGACAGCTGTGTGAGGAAGACGGGTACTCATGATCTATTCATACGCTTGTCCCGTTGCTCTGACTACTGCTCTCTGAAACACTACGGGCTGCATAAAATGTCGGCGTCGGGGTTGCTGTAGTCGCCGCAGTCGTCATGTTTTCATGATAATGATCGTGGGGATGAAAACCTGTTGTAAAATAAACGAATCAATTAGAACACACATAGCTTATTTGTTTGACGTAATTACAATAATATTTAATGTGTACGCGGGTCTTATTTTTAAAATGTTTTCATATTTAAAACCTTGCGTTTTGACCTGCTACATAAGGTTGAGTATATTACAACTGAATGATTTCGTACTGCCAGGCATTTTGAGATTCTCTGTACCATTTACGAATGTGTTCTGTTTGGTATCTATGTTTGCAAACTAAATCACAATTTCTGTACCAGGAGACTACACTGAGCTGGCACTTTATTAGTTACATCTCACAGAATATGCAAATTGAGTAGCTGCCTGATTTGCATGTCACATGATCTCAAATCGCGTATAAATATCCTGAAACAACTTTTCTACCGTTAGTTAAGTGAGAAACCATAACAAAAATGAGGGAAATCAGAATGAATTCCAGCGTGACATTGTGGTAGATGCAAGACGGGCTGATATGAGGATTTCATAAACGGCGAATCTTCTGAACTTTTCACGTACCACAGTTTAGAGGGTTAATCGAACATGTAGCCTTCGTGACCCCTGTTGATGAAAGAGGCCATAGGAGAATGAATACCAGAAAACAATATCAGAACGTACTACTACCGTACTATTGGCTCGAATGGTTTGCAAAGCCGAAGACCATCTCGTGTGCCAATGCTGTTCCAGAAGAACAAGAAAGTGCACAGCAGCACAATGATTGAACCATTGAGGATCGGAAAAGATTGCCTGGTCAGACGAATGCATCATGTTGATTTAAATGTTCCCGGTGCATCTTGTTGATTTAATAGCTCAGAATATGGGGAAAACAAAATGAAGCCATGGACCTCTCATGTGTAATGCGGACTTTGCAAAATAATAGACTGGAGTAAATGGAGTGGGGAATGTTTTCTTGGCATGATTTGGGTCCTCCAATATCTGTAGACAGTGGTCGAATGCCAAAGCATACATAACCATTGTTGCAGATCAAATTCACCCCTTCATGTTCACCCCAATTGTTCAGTTGTACTATTCACAACCCATCTTATCAAAAATATCATTTAACAGTATTTGCTTTTACTTAGTCGGTAATGATGGCATAAATGAGTAAATTTGTATGTCATATATTTTCAATTATGATTCATCATGGGTTTTTGGGTGCCATTATTTTTTGGACAATTTTTTTAGCCATCAGCATGAAATGAAACGCTCTTGAATAGGGGTTATTTCTTTATCCCTGAACCTTATACCTTATTAATTACCCCTAAACTATAAATTGCATAAATTTGGACACTTCTTCTTTCATCCAATATAATACTTGTCCTCATACCTCATTGCTAAGAAAAATAAGAAATTTTTAAAATTGAGGCATTCTTTTTTGTACATTCCGTATCTCTGCATATTCTAATCAAAGGGCTGAGAAATATGTAAAGTGAGGCTAATCTTTGATTTTCATGAATTTTTTTTATTCAGTCTTAGGTACTAAACTTCTTATGAGTCTTACAAATATATACGACTTTTCTAAACTTATTATTCTAAATAGGCAATGTGGATAAAAACTACTTACTGCAGGAATTGGCGCAAAGGGCGATTTGTAGAATGAGTAAAATGCACAAAACCTTCATAGTGAGTAAAGTGATCGATCGTCTGTAGGAGTAAATCGAAATTAGCTTCTAAATGGACTGGAAAAGTTAATGTCTTAAATAAACCTACCTCCAGTGAAGGGAACAATGTTCGACAAAAGAGTGGATTGTAACGGATAATTTGTTTTCTACTGGGGCTTATATACAATGATGACAAAGATCTCATCGGTTGAATGATCGCCACATGCAGGTGTCGTAGATTTTGACAGATTTTTTCCCCGAAAAGAGGTTGACATTGAACTGTTACTTAATGACGCATAAGGATTTCGAAAATTTGCAGGAGATTTATGTCTCCAGTTATATAATTCTGAAGGTTTTGAAGTTATCAAGGAAAATAGAAAAGATTACAGATTGTAGAATATTTTCCTTATATGAGCAAATGTTTGTTACAACCGCTAATTACTTTGGAAAAGTACACAAGTGTTTCAACCATTATAATATTACAGAACTCTGGAGCTATTATAATATTACAAAATCTCTCAGCAGATTTCTAGTGTTTGACTTTACTGTTCATCATTGCGGGGTCTAGGAAAATTGCAACTCTTGTTCTGGGCCATGACTATCCGTCAGTGTTTCTGTAGTGAGTATTTGGAGTTTCTATTACCAAGATTTCTATCATTGCTACTACTACCGTGGACAGTTTAAGTTATTAGTAAGGTATCAATGACCACTACTTTTTTTCAAACACTTGAAATCTTGCCTTGATGGACATAGGTTCCTCAATGACCAAACAAACAAGCCGTTGGTATGTTGTATGCGTCACAAGCGGCACCCAAGGTAATACAAAGCGGAAAGTACGTATAATACTAGTGTAAAGGGGTGTTCTTCAAATTCCTTTGATAATGTAATGTTATGTTCTTCCTTGGAACATGCTTTCTGGATAACCCACGTACTAGCTAAGTTGCTTTTCTGAATACATACAGCAATCCATAAATTTGCGCGATTAATTAGTTCTACGATAACAGAGCATAAATGGTGTTTTGGAAAGGATCTGTTTGTTCTTTAGTCTCATATATTTTACTCGTACTTGGATGGAAAGGTTTTAACTGAAACATTATATTTAATGTACCTCTTGGTGAAGCCATGAGCTATTAATCTACGCACACATTAGCTAATAATCTATTATCTATTTGTAATTATATAAATAAGCTACACAAGCCGCCATGGATGCCACGTGATACAATATGGGCAAAAGGGTGTCGCATATTTCTCTGAAAAACAAACAAACTATTTTTGACACCTGCTGTCTAGCTATGGATTATTTAAAATTAAAAAAGTTTTTCAATCGCGTTAAGGGAATTTGCTTAAATGGAGGATTCGCTATTGTATTATACAGGGTGAGGCATTTAAACTGGAATTTTCGGATATCTCGGAAAAAAAGCATCCTACGAAAAAAATGTCCGAAATCAAAAGTGAATTACTTCGCGGGGGAATTTCATTGGGCGAAAAATTAGCCCCCTTTGTGAGTGGGGAGGGGAGGGGAAGGGGTAACTGTGAAATCTTAAATAGAAACCCCTATGTTTAATGGTATTTTCAGATTGTACACAACATTTAAGAAATGTTTTATTCTTGATGTTTTTTCAATTGATCCAACCAATTAGGAGATAGAGCCACTCAAAATGTGGAACTTTTAAAGTTTTGAACCCAATTTTATAAATGAAGAGAAGAGATAGAGGGTGGATCTTCCAGATATTCCTATTCTACTTTTTGATGGTCTTTAAGAATCCGAAGTCGAAATTTCAAAAATCCAATATTTTTTTTAGCGCATAAGCAAAGTCTTGGGGGCAGCAAACCTCTGGAGGCAGAGTCTGTGCGTGTGTATTAAAAAATATTGAATTTTTGAAATTCTTTCTTCGGATTCTTAAAGATCATCAAAGAGTAGAATAGGAATGTCTGTAAGACCTACACTCTATCTATTTATCTTCATCGATAAAATTGGGTTCAAACAAAAAGTTCCACAATTTCAATGTCTCTATCTCCTAAACGGTTGGATCATTTGAAAAAACATTAAGAATAAGACATTTCTCAAATACTGTGTACAATCTGAAAATGTCATTAAAGATTTCACAGTTACCCCCTGCGCCCCCCCCCCCCCCCCCTCTCACCAAGGAGGGAAGGGGGCTAATTTTTCGCCAATGAATTTCCCCCGCGAAGTAATTCACTTTTGATTTCGGACATTTTTTTCGTAGGATGTTTTTTTTTTCGAGATATTCGAAAATTCCAGGTTAAATGCTTCATTCTGTATAATGCTACAAAAAAGTTCCTGGACACTAGTTCGAATACATGTCCTTTCGTTTTTCATCTTTAAATAATTGTCTTACCTTGAAGCGTAGCTTCAGTTTCCTGTCATCTTGTAATTCACGATCTTGTTAAAAATCTGTATTTTGTTAACATTTTTGTCATCAGATGGCGAAACCGAATAATTTCAATTTCGTAAATGAAGCTTAGAGAGTAGAGCCATCTAATGTTGTGAAACTCTGTGTTTCTTATTAAGTAACGGAAGAATGGAGTTATTTATTGTTTTACTATGTCCGTCCATCCCCTTCATATTTTCTACATGTTTTGAAGTATAAAGTTGAAATTCGGAATAGCTTCCCCTTCTACTATAGTTTGGTTTCTTCATTGGGGTCAGTTACGGGGGTGGGAGTTAGAGGGGAACCAAGATTTATATTGTATCGATTATGTAAAGGAAAGAAATTCGGTATGCAGTTTCTTTAGGGAAGATCTACATTACTATGAAGTTTGAGCCAAATTGTCCCATTAAGGTTCGAGTTCTGGAGGTAGAAGTCGCTTGAGGTTTAGAACTATTAACGTTTTCAAATGTCAACATATGGCATGCTATTTGTCAGTCGATCAAAAATTATAAGAAACGAAAAAACATAGATCTCTTTTACATTTTCTTACTATTATTATTTTCGACATTTGATAAACAAAAATGGGTTTTAAAATGTGGATTAAAAGGGTAAAATATAGATGAATTCAGGCTTTCGCTACTTTTTTATATTCTGCTCGGGGGGGATTAATTTCTTATGACTTCTAGTTATAGTTACCACTTCTATAAGAGTAAATATAATCTGAATAATTAATTTCGGCACTACAAGTCGGGATGGCATATCACCTCCGAAAAAATATTTTAAATTTTTTGGTGGCTGTTGTAGGCAAAATTCTTACTTGTTGGCCGACTTTATGCTAGCCAGTGTACGCTTCCCAAACTCAGTTTTCTTTTCTGAATTCGACTTAGAAACTTATGAATCGAGAACATATACTGAACGACCAATTTAGTAGAGACACCCCGCTAATATAGTGTTGCACCTCCTTTAGCGGCGAGAATTGCCTAAATACGTGCTGGCATGGAAACAACAAGGTGTTGAAACCGTTGTGGAGGAATAGCCGTCCAAGCTGACATCACAGCGTCCCGTAATTAGTGCAGGTTGGATGGGAGTGTGGGAAGGAGTCGGATGGTCCTCTCCACTTCATCCCATAAATCCTCGATCGGGTTGAGATCAGCGTCAAGTTCCTCGAACCAGTCCAAGACCATTCGAGACTGAAACTTACAGTCATCATGAACGGGTGCACTTGATCGGCAACAATGTTCAGGTAGTATGTCGCATTTAGGGATGTGTCTACGGATATCAGAGGACCCCGTGTGTCCCAAGAGAAAACACCGCAGATCACCACTTCTCCTCCACCCATTTGTACGGTTGTCTTCTGACAGGATGGGTCCATGGCCTCGTGCTGTCTGCGCCAGATGCGCAGTCTCCCGTCCGCATGATGAAGTAGGAACGCGATTCGTCGACCAGGCGACCTTTTTCCACTCACCCAGTGTCCAGTGGCGATGTCTGTATGCCAATAGCAGGGGCGCTTTCCTATTTTGCGGTGAAGCAACGGTACCCGTACTGGCCGCCTGTTGTTAAACCCAGCTCGGTGCAAGGTGCGCCGCATTATGTAATCCGAAATGGGTTGGATGCTCCCTCATTGAACTGCACTGCAATTTGTTGGGCTGTTCTCGTCCTGTAGCTGTCGATGATTCGTGTTATTCGCCGTTGGCCTCGTTCATCCACGGCCCTGTTTCGTTCAGAGTTGTGTTTGTTGAAGGTAGTTTTTTGGCATAACTGCCATTCACGGAATACCCTTGACACTGTTGCACGAGAAAACCCGGGAAGGTTCGCGGTTTGCGAAATGCTCAATCGACAAAACGTCTAAAGGTGCTGTTGAAGACGTGGGCGATACCATATGTAATGAATGCGATTTGGATGCAAGGATATTTCGATGGAACGTAACAGAACCGAGATATCTGCGCTCCTTTGAGCTGGCCACAACAAGTCTGAAATTGTTAAGCAGCTCAACGTCAGCTGGATGACTGTCCACAGAGTCGCAGAGAGGCTGAAGAAAGGGGAAGGCCTCAAAGATTGCCCACGTGCCTTCAAACGTGATCCGACTCTCAAAATGACATAGTTCGCAAAGAAAAAGAAGATTTCTTTGGCCACGGTGTCCAGAGCCATCAAGGAAGAGGGTAAAAAGAGTTTGAGGCGCGTGGCAACACCTTTGCTTACTAATGGCATGCAAGAAAAACGTCGGGAGCTCTGTCGCCGCCTTCTCAACGACTTGAAGGGCCATGGCAATCGCATTGTCATCTTTTCTGATGAAAAAACCTTTACGGTCGACCCGATCGTCAACAAGCAGAAAGACCGCATGGTCAACTTCGGCCAGGACATCTCTGACTACAACCAAGCACCCAGCCTCAGTGATGATGCTCGGCATCGTAGCGTCGAATGGCATGAAAATGCCGCCAGTCTGGTTCCCGACCGGTTACAGGCTTACCGCGGCCGACTACAAGGACATCTTGAGGAATACGTTCTGCCGAGGGTAAAAAAGGTGACGAGGAATGCGGATTACGTCTTTCAACAGGCCTACAGTGCCAATGTGGATTGGTCGAGCAAACAATAACCCGGAACTTGCAAAGTGGCCACCACGGAGCCCCGACCTCACACCTTGTGATTTCTTTTTATGGGGGTGTGTAAAGGTCTAGGTCTTCACCCTACCCCTTCCCCGTGACCTAGACGAGCTGAAAGAACCATTAAGGTAGCGATACGTGGGATTGATAGAGACATGTTAATGCGGGTTTGGGACGAATTCGACTACAGGGGGGCATATTGAACATCTTTAACTGTGTCCCAATAAACTTCAAGAGTTTTTCTTTAAGAATCCGTGAGTGTGGTGTGTCTATATTCTGAATAGCTTTGATGTAATAAATTTTTAAAAGTGTGAAGTTCTTTTGTAATCACCCTGTACTTCCATCCGATGTGAATTTTTAAAGTATCGTTAATAAAAATAGAGCACTCCTAATACGGATGGCCCAAAAGTCCCGTAGCGACAGTGAGGTCTGCGATTTGCGTTGTAATGATTCTCTTTCCTCTTCGCGTAGGTAATAAGTGAATGGACTCCTCGACTACCTGGTTTAAATGCAGTGAAATTTTTCAGTATCAGCGCTGTTTTAAATCCAAAAGTGTAGAGTGTCAAAATCTGGGATTTGAATCATCTACATGAACGAACTGCAGCGTTCCGCAGAATATGTTTAGTGGGCATCTTATTTGTAACCATGTGGAACTTTTGAACCATCCTCGATCTCGAACATTAAATATTTTATTGCTTCCTCTTATTAATTATAAAGATTAATTGATGCAGTTTGGTCCCACATAAATCTCGACCTCAGTTTCGAAACAAGGAAAATAAATTACTGGTTTATTACATTTCCTTCCCAATTCAACTGCCATGCTGTACAATTCATAGATCATAGTCAGCTTATCGTCAGTAGGAAAAGAGTAACGAGGGAACACGAGTTTCACTCGACATGCACCAATGAGGAAAAATTTGAGTCATACATTAACTCGCATTATTGAACCTTGAGTCATATGCCTTTCAGTTGCTATTACGAGATGACTCCAGAATGGAATAATGTAGAACTATAACAGCACTGGTTTCCTTCATTTCATTAATCATCTGAATAATAGATATCAAAAAACTGCTGTTATCCCGTTTGAAGTTCTAATTTCCTGGTATCCGTGACGTCATTCGTTTATTATTGAATGTTTGCATAGAGAACAAACAAATGAACTTTAATTGACAGTCATTCCAAAGATATGAGCCATCTTGTATTGTTATGTCTAATCAGTGTTTAATTATTTAAAAACCTATAGCATTGATTCTACAAGGTGCATTGATTTCCATAGGGGTATTGATCCATGCGACTGCTTAGTCGGTTGTGTCTATCGAGTTGGTTGTGAATCGAGTAATTCTTCTGGCCAATCGATCATGCAAAGTCTGCCCTGTGCTTTTCGGAAGCTCGCTGATAAATAAGATGAAAAATCTAAGTAAAAATTCCGCTCCCCGGATTCGAATCTCGGGCCACGACTGATTGGCCCACCGCCGACAAAATACAGCAAGACAGCCTCTGATTTTCCTAAAGATCACTAACTAGGAAACCATCCCAACCTGTATCTCATAGTGTCACGCCAAATTGAAATACGTTGCTCACCTAAATCAGGTCGTTGCATATCAAATGTCGGATTTTGAGATGGGTTCCGCGCTTCAGTAAGGTTTCCATGATTAGTATCAAGAACCCCATAACAAAGTGGCACATTCCCAGAGATAAACCTATCAGCGACCAGCTGCCTGAAATTTGTATGCCTGCGATGGTATTTAATAGCGTTTGAACCCAAGTGAAGATAGTCATGACTTCATATGAATTACGCGTGATAATGCATTACGACGAGTTCGGGTTGAATAATACTGCCTCATCCAACGCCTCTCGAAACATCAATAAGGTATTGGGTGTAGGCACCCTAAACGAACGTACTGTCTAACGTTGGTTCCGAAAATTCTGGGCGGGAGTGACGGACCTGGCAATTGAGCCACGCGGCAGACAGCCCAACATGTTGAATGACGCTGATCTGAAGCGATCTGTGGAAGAAGACCTGTCAAAAACTGTTCGGGACCCTGCAGGAATCATGCTGTGACCCGACTATCAGTAGACACCTTAGGACCATCGGAGAGGTGAAAAAGCGGAACAAATGGATCCCACATGAACTTCCGGAAAACCAAAAAGAGCGTCGCTTGGAGGTGCGTACGGAATTGCTTTTGCGCCATGAAGAAGCGGGGATTCTTGATCGCATTATCACCTGCGATGAAAAGTGGCTCCTATACGACAATAGGAAACAGTCAGCACAGTGGCTGGATGCTGATGAACCCTCGCAACAGTTCCCTAAACCTCCGTTGTACTCCAGAAGCTCATGGTTACAGTTTGGTGGAACATCCGTGGTGTAGTGCATTAGAGCTTCCTGCGGCAGGGGGAAGACGATCACTGCTGCGACCTACTGTCGTGAACTGCAAAGTATGCACACAAAACTGTGTTAGCAACAACCTGCACTTGTGCATCGCAAAGGCGTCCTTCTGCTGCATGAGAACGCGCGTCCGCACTTTGCACGAACGACCGTGCAGGCGCTACAGGCTCTGGGCTACGAGTCCTTCAATACCCCCCGTACTCTCAAAACATCTCCCCTACCGACTACCATCTTTTCCAGAGCCTCCGGAGGAAAACATTCCTAATCCAAGCAGACGTCGAAAACGCATTTCGGGAGTTTATTGAGTCCCGTGACCATGGATTCTATCGGAGAGAGCTCGAGAAGCTGCCAAATCGTCGGCAACAAGGTTTAGATTGCAGTGGGGGTTATTTCGAATAGCACGTGTGAAGGTGTCCTTTCTAGAGGGCCATTAAAGATGACCTCTGCAATCCGACATTTAATATCCAACGACCTGATACTATATTGATGCTTGTTATATAAGAAATCGCGGTTTATTTTGAATGGCTCCCTAGTAAGTAGTCCGTGTGGAAACCCACTGAAAGGGCAGGGACATAGCGCTCAGGTCGGCATTTCCTCCTATCTAAACCATTACAAAGCTGATGAAAACAGTAACAATTGAACACTGAGTTAAAGCTTGGAGCTAGATACTCATGAACCTTGGTTCCAGTCCAGATTCTGGAGGTTTTCCTTTTGCTTTTCATCATATCATACTTACCTTATGCTTGAGCTTTACCTTCTTTATCAGACTGGTGTGTTTAAGTTCTTACATCTCATGGGTATCAAATAACTCTATTGGCAAGGATTTATCTATTAAAATTCGCCCAGAACATTAGCTACCCTAAAAAGTAGAAAATTATTTTTGACTGTATAAATATCATCAGTGAATGATCAAAAGGCTTGTACACATCCAGAATTTTGGTGCATCCATATTACTAAACCGACAACATGGTCTACGAGAGAGCATAAAGAGACATACAAAAGGTGTGTTTTGACGTTGTAATTTTATTCATACTTTGTGTAAACCGAAAGAAAGCTCAAAACAGTAGGGTGCTTAGGTGTTAATAAAGAGTTATTTAAAAAAAAAACAGATTTTGAGAAAGATTCATGGTCTATTCAAAAAGTGTCCCCCATTGTTGATGGATCCGTATTGACCTCGTCCGATTATGTCGCCGGGGCCGTTGGAGGCGTCGCGGTCGTTTGAGTCGTCGCGGTCGTTGGAGTCGTCGCGGTCGTCGGAGTCGTCGCGGTCGTCGTGTTTCTATGGTGGGGTCGAAAATCTGTTGTAAAATAAAAGAATCAATTAATACACCCATAGCTTATTTATTTGACGTACATACAATAAGATCAAAGTATAGGTGAATCTTATTTTTCAAATGTTTGCATATTTAAGGCTTTGCATATTGACTTGCTAAATAAGGTTGAGCACGTTACAAATGACTGCTTTCGTACGGCCAGACATTTCGAAAATCTCTGTACTACCTATGAGTGTATTCTGTTTGGCATCTATATTGCAAAGTATATCATAATTTCTGTACCAGGAGAATACACTGAGCTGTCACTTTATTAGGAACATCTCACAACTATGCAAATTGAGTGACTGCATGTCACATGATCACATATCACGGTATATACAGGGTCGAGACACATTAATATGACCACCTGCTAGTATCCGGAATATCCACCTTTGGCAGCAAGCACAGCAGAGAGACAATAAGTCCTCGGAAGATGGTTACAGGTAGCTGGGACCATTCGGCGATCAGTGCATCCAGTAATTCCGTGGTAGAGGGTCCAGCTTGCGGACATGGCGATCGAGATGGTCCCACAAATGTTCAATGGGGTTGAGGTCCGGGGAGTTTGGTGGCCATGGGAGTAGCTTGAATTCATCCTCATGCTCCTTGAACCAGTCGTGGACAATTTTGGCAGTATGGCAGGGAGCATTGTCCTGTTGAAAGGTGCCATCACCCTGAGGAAACGCTGTCGACATGAAGGGGTGTACTTGGTCTGCGACGATCGTCAGGTAATGAACAGCATTCAATGTACCCTCCAGCGGTATCAGTGGACTCAGATCATACCACGAAAACATCCCCCAAAGAGTCACACCTCCCCCACCAGCCAGTCGTCTGCTAACGATGGTGTCGGGATGCCTGTTCTCGGATGCTTCCCGGCGAATTCTCCGTCGTCCGTCCACTCTGTTCACCAGAAACCGCGACTCATCAGAGAAAGACACCCTTTGCCACTCCGTCGAGGTCCAATGGCGATAGTCCATTGTAAAATTGGAGGAGTTTTCGGCGATGCACAGGCGTCAACATGGGTGCCTGCTCCGGAGCCCCAACCTCAAGAGGGATCGTTGCACTGTCTTGGTGCTGACACGCCTAGTGACCCAACTGTTCATTTGCTGTGTCAGTTGCTCAACAGTGGCACGCCGATTGGTATTGGCCAGGCATCGTAACCTACGCTCGCCTCTAGAATCGATGGCCCGTGGGGTCCCACAGTTACCTCTTCGGTTGCTCGAAACTGTCTGGTTCGTCCAGTCGTGGTACACCTTCACAACGGCAGCCCTGAGCAATTCACAAAGGTGGCCGTTTCTGAAATGCTCCCCCCTTGGCCCGATAGCCAATGATCATCCCCTTTTGGAGGTCCGACAGATCACTTGCTCTGCCCATGACGGCGACAGTTGCTGTGTTAACGGATACTACTACACGTCTGCTGTTGCCAGCGTTTAATGATATGCAATAATTTTTCATCTGTATACCATGGGACGTTTCAACACGTTCGAGGAGAAGTGGTCATATTAATGTGTCCCGACCCTGTATATCCTGAAGCAACCCTTCTACTGTTAGTTAAGCGTGAAACCACAGCAAAAATGGGAGAAACCACTGATCTGAGTCAGTTCCAGCGCGGCATGGTGGTAGTTCCAAGACGGGCTGGAATGAGCATTTCAGAAACGGCGATTCTTCTAACTTTTCACGTACCAAAGTTTCAAGGGTTTATCGAGAGCGAGTCAAGGAATAAAAAAACATGTGTCCATCGTGATTCCGGTGGGCATAAAACCCTTGTTGATGAAAGAGCTCATTACAACTCAGATAATCAGAAAACAATATCAGAAAGGACAACTAGTCGTACCTTGGCTCGAATAGGTTAACAAAGACGTTCTCAGGTACTAGTGCGGTCTCAGATGAACAAGAAATCGCACAGCAGCACAAAGATTGGATCATTGAGGATTAAAAAATGATTGCCTGGTCAGACGAATTTAGGTTTCTGATGCATCATGTTAATGGATGGCTTAGAATCGGGGGAAAATAACATGAAGCCATGGATCCCTCATGTGTAGTGCGGATTTTGCAAAATGGTGAATGCGGAGTAATTGTGTGGAGTTTGTTTTCTTGGCATGAATTGGTCCCTCTAATATCTGTAGATGGTGATTTGAACCATTGTTGCAGATCAAGTTCACCCCTTTCATGCTCACACTTTATCCCCATGCAGATGGCTCCTTCTAGCAGGATAATGCACCAGGATACAGGGTCAGAATCACCATGGATTAGTCCAGAAACATGATAGCGAGTTTTCTTTGATGCAGTCCCCAGATTTCAACCCCATTAAACATTTTGAAATGAGCTAGGGAGCGTTAGCTCCTTGCCTACACCTCCATCGAATCTCTGGAAATTGTGAACGTTTTCAGCATCTCGTTGAAACCATGCCCAAAAGAATACAGGTGGGTTTGAGGGCTAATAGACGTTCAACACGCTACTAGACAGGCGTATCTAATAAGGTGGCAGATCAATGTACGCAGCAAGGCACTTCTTCACGGACTACATTGGCAACCATGGGCATAATTACGATGCCACTTGGGTAAAAATCCATCACTGCACAAAATACCCAGATTATTAAATTTTTAGAATTCATTGAATTCTCCAAAGAGGAGCTATGTAATCTGCTTAAGGTTGATATTCAAAGATGTTCAAGGCACATGCACCAACATACATATTATTCCTCTGGCCACCACAGTCCTCGAATTTGAACCCAATCGAACATCCTTGGGATAAACTGGAACGGGTTATTCGAGGCAGGGATCCACCACCATCCAGTAAGCATCTATTGGTAGCAGCTGTTGCATCCGCATGGACAAACATCACGGAACAATGCTTCCAGCGGCTAATTGAATCCATGCCACGGCGAGTTCGTGCTGTTATAGCTGCTAGGGGTGGCGCACACAGTATTGGGGGGGGATTATTCCTAATAAATAGCCACTCGGTGTAAATTTTGTATCAGAAATTACTAGAAAAATCATTTAGTGATTTTGTTTAATTTTATTCAGTCTTTCAAATTGGCAAGAATTAAATAGAAGCGATTTCGTGCGTTTGTTATTTTACACGTGAATATTCCAAGGTACGGTGTCCAGAAGGTAAATGGTTTTCTCTACAGAATGGAATTTTACGAGTAGTTTTAATCTTTTGTTTTCTTTATGCAAAGATTGGATTTCTAGTAAATCGGTGATGCTATACATTATTATAATTGCAGTTCAACAATCTGTTTTCGTAACTTTTCAGCGTTTACACTAGGGGCGCTCGGAATAATTTTATTCAATCGGGCATGGCCACTTTTCTGTAGAGAGACCTGAATTTTATGGCTCTAGCACCTTTTGTTCTAAAGTTAATCGGAAATTTCCTCCATACTCTATATATGAATACTTAATGTGTTTATAAAATCTTTAAATATGAACCCCGGCATGTAATGTTTTTATAATCGCTATATTATTGGGCATAGGTGTTACCTATATACACTATCCTATCAAAAGTCATGGGACAACCCTGATTTGTATGAAAATGTGACGTTCCTTTGCATACCTTTCACTGTTGGCATTCTTCCCAGCACTACATAACGGAAACTATGCTATTATGAGATGATGCTTGCGTGAATGCTGTAAGAATGTCTCAGAGAAAAGAGCTTTCAGACTTCCAAAGAGGAATAATTGTTGGGTGCCATCTCGCAGGCAAAACTGTTAGAGAGACGTCAACCCTCCTAAAGGTCCCGAAATCGACCGTTCGCAACGTCATCCGGGCATGGAAAGAGAAAGGCACCACAAGTGTTCTAGGACTGGAAGACCCAAGATCATGTCGGCCAGAGACCAAAGGACTTTTCGTAAAGGGGTCACTACAAACCGTCACAACTCGCTTGATGGACTAACAAGATCGTTCATAGAGTCGACGGGAACAACTGTGAGCACCCTGACTGTTCGCAGGGAACTGCATGCAATGGGTTTTTATGGCAGAGCGGCAACCCACAAACCTCACGTCAGCACCAGCAACGCACCGAGGAGATTGCAATGGTGCAAAGAGCGACGACATTGGACTCTGGATCATTGGCGAATAGTTGAATGGAGTGATGAGTCCCGCTACACCATCTGACAATTGGATGGACGGGTTTGGGTATGGCGAACGCCCGGCGAACGTTATCTGCCAAGCTATGTTGTGCCCATGGTGAAGTTCGGCAGAGGGTGTGGGGGTGCTTTTCATGATATGGGTTGGGTGCAGTCGTTTCTGAGGACGGACATCTAAACGCAGAGCGCTACCAAGACATTCTGAACAATGCAACACTCCCATCTCTCTAGCAGCACTTTGGCAATGGCCCTTTTCTCTTTCAGCACGATAACGCACCTTGCCATAAAGCAAGGGCTCTAGGAACATGGTTTGATCAAAAGGGGGTTCGAGAACTTGACTGGCCTGCACAGACCTCCGATCTGAACCCCATCGAACATCTGTGGGACGTGTTGGAACATCGATTGCGCGTTTGCACGGAACGCCCGAAATCCGTGACCCAAAGACACTTATGGCAGAATGGCGAAAATTATCTGTCGAAACGTATCAAAAACTTGTGAACAGTATGCCCCAGAGAGTATAACCTGTGATAGCAGCAAAAGGTGGGCCAACAAGATACTAAAATATGTATATTTTTTAGTGTTTCTGTTAAAGTGATGTTGTTCCATGACTTTTGATAGGGTAGTGTATGTTTCGGTTCGAATTTTTATTGTGGTGTTCCCAAGTGAGTCCTACATTACGACCCTTCTAAACTTATTATTCTAAATAGGTAATGTGAATAAATATCTACTTACTGCAGGAATTGACGCAAAGGGCGATTTGAAGAATGATTAAAATGCACAGAACCTTCATAGCTGAGCAAGGTGATCGATCGTCTGTAGGAGTAAATCGAAGTTAGCTTCAAAATAGTCTGAAACAGTTAACGACTTAAGTGAACATACCTACCAGTGAAGAGAACAAGGTTTCGACTAAAGAGTGGATTGTAACGGATAATTTGTACTCTGTTGGAGTTTATATATACACAACGATGATGCGGATCTCTTCGGTTGAATGATTGCCACATGCAGGTGATGTAGAAGCAGCGATGTAGATCGATTTGGATTTTTCCTGATTAGATGACAAATTTTTTCCCCGAAAAGGGGTACAGATTCAAGTGGTATTTAATGACGGATATGGATTTCGAAAGTTGTAGGTTATGGATACAAAAGTATGTTTGCAGGAGATTTATATCCCCCGTCATATAATTTTGAAGGTTTTAAAGTTATCCAGGAAAATAGAAAAGATGACGGATTGTGGAAAATTTTCCGTGTATGAGCAAATGATTGTTATAACCGCAATTACTTTGGAGAAGTACGCAAATGTATTAGGAAACTTCTCATTATTAGGAGATCTAAAAATAATATAAAATTGCAAAATTTAATTAGTGTTTGAACTTAGAGTATTCACATTATTCAATCATTTAGTGTTCACCGGTGAAAAATTTAAGAAAAATTAAGAAGATCGTAGGCCCTGATGTATGTACTCTGTAATGTGTATGTCACACGCCACAATTTTGAAAAGATTGACCTAGAGGCTTGAATTTTTGTACACACGTAGACCCTTTACAGAGGACGGTGCGAAAAATATAGCGAATTCTCTAGGGTGGTCTGGGGCTCTTCAGGGGCTACTTATATGAATTTCATGGTTCCTTTTTTATCTTTTGAACAAAGAGACCAAAAATCCTGAAATTTCGTAAATTTGTAGCGCGGTTCTAAAAAAATAAAACCAATATACAAGAAAAGTGATATAAGCCTCTAGGGCCCCGCCAGGGGCCTCGAGGCACCAAATACAACTGAAGCTCTAATATTTGAACGGAAAGGCCTATGAACCTGAAATTTTGTATATTCATATATGGTGGTAAAAATATTGCAAATATACAAAATGAGTAATATAGGTCCCAGCAGAGTCCCACAGGTCCCAAACACAAACAAAGCTACAACTTTTAAACGAAAAGGGCTATAGCAGCCGCCACGTAAGTTGAACGATCTTTTTGACATGCGCAGTAAGTCTTCTCATCAATTTGCTTTGTCTGGGTTTTACCCATGATGCACTTGTTCTACTATAGTAAAGGCGGAGATATCGTTGAAACGTGGAAAGCCTATTAAAAGTCATAATATAAAACAAATTGCCTTCGCATTGATATTCTGCGTCATTTTTTAACTTATTAATTTATTAATTTCATTTATTACTTTCATTTATCTATTTAAAAAAAAACGAAAATGGAAACTAAATAAAAATTCGAAAATAATGTTTCGAAAACGAAAGCGGATTTTTTCATGGAATAACTAAGTGATTTACTTCCCTTTAACGTCTATTGGCTGGCGTTAGAAATGACGTCATCCTGTCGTTCTTGGCGGCTGCTATAGAAATCTTAAATTTTGTTTACTTATAGAAAATTACTTAATAATTTAGCTAATACACAGTAAAATCTGGTATAAGGCTCTTGGGTCTTGACAGGGGCCCTGAGGCCCCGATCACAAATCAAGCTAAAAGTTTTGATTGAACCCAGAAGTCCAGAAACTTGAATTCTTGCATATTTATGGTGTGTTACTTAAAATTTTAGCCATTATACACTAAAACTTATATAGTTCTCTGGGGCCCTGGCTGGGGCCCTAAACACAAACAGAGCTATAATGTTTGAACGAAAAGGCTTAGAAATCTGAAATTCTGTATACTTATAGTAGTTTACTAAAAAATTTAGCTAATATACACTAAAAACTGATTTAAGCCTCTTAGGTCTCGGCAGGGGCCCTGAAGCCCAAACCACAAATCAAGCTCTAACATTTGAATAATAAAAAGGCCTAAGAACTTGAAGTTTTGTATTTTACAGTGCGTTACTTAAAATGTATAGATAATATACGAGGAGACTGGTATAGCCCTCGGGGCCCCTGGCGGTCTCAAATACAATTGAAACTATAAAATTTGAACGGAAATTTGAGCTAGGGATCTGAAATTTTGTTTAATCATAGTGTGGTATTTAAAAAATTTAGCTAATATACTGTATATTAAAAATTATATAAGTCTGTTGGCAGGAGCCCTGCGTCCTGAATCTCAAATCAAGCTATAAATTTTAAACCAGAAGTCCAGAAACCTGAAATGTTTTATATTTATAATGTGTTGCTTAAAATTTTAGCTATTACATACTAAAACTAATATGATCCTCTGAGTCCTCGGCAGGGGCCGTAAGGATCCAAATACAAATCAAGCTCTAACTTTTGTACGAAAACACCTAAGAACCTGAAATTTTGTATTTGTGCCCCTCCACTTATTATAGTCACGGGCCGCTAATGCTCGTAATATTTTGAGGTTAAAACCCTAATATCGTTGGATAACTATGCCTTAACAATTTTTTTACGGATCATTTGGAGTTTCTATTACCAAGATTCTTACCATTGCTGCTACTACTACTGTGGACAGGTTGAGTAAATGGTACGGTTGTCAATGATAGAATCGAAGTGGATAGAAATTGTTGAAAAGAAATTAAATTTTAATTAAAGGCTTTCAGTGAGATGTGGGATTGAATGTTATGGGATTGACTCTATCCAAAGTCGGATATTCTAATCTTCATCAAGACCAGTAAATCCTATCGATTCAGTGGTGACGAAGGCACGTTGTAAGCACTCTTATCAACGCCTCTCACGAATGTTCTCAAATCCACTGTAGCAGCGTGAAGCCTTTGCCATTCTGCATAAACCATTCTATGAATCTGTCAGCTTGTGACAGTGCAGTACACACTTCCAGTAATGTCATCTTTCCAGATGACTGGATTTCATAGGTTTTCGCATGTTTAGCTACGAAGATTATATCTCTGGACATCGTGTGATATATCATTCGATCGGAAATGATGAGAAACGAAAGAAAATAGAGTTCATTTACACTTTCTAAATCTACGTTCGAGAAATTCAATTTTATTTTTTGATTTATAAAATTGGGGAGGGGAGTTTAAAAAATGAGATAAAAGGGTAAAAATAGATGATCTTGGGACTTCCGCTATTTTTCTATACCTTCCTCGGGAGGAATAATTTCTTGTTGGAAGATGGCGTTCATTGCAAAGTATCAAAATTAAACTTTCCGCGAAACGCACAAACGGTGCTTGTGCCGCCCGAAAGAATCGAGATCTGGTCGCTTGCATACATTGGGAAATCTTAGAATATCCACCTTACAGTCCCGATTTCTCCCTGTGCGATTTTAATTCTTTAGCCCTGTAAAACAATCGTTATAAGAATAGTGGTTTCACTCCGTCGATGTTTCAGAGTTTGCTGTTAGGCAATGGTTCCAGCAACAACTGCAGAAAATTTACCAGATGGAAATCGATAGATTAGTCCATCAATGGAACTCTTGTGGAGATTTCTTTTAAATTATTTGAATAAAAATTGCTTCTCAGTCTCTAAAATATGTTTCTATTAAACAAACATCGTGTTATCAGTCGGATGCTTCTAACTCAGACAATCGTCAAAGGATCCACATCCACTAAAAAAAATCAAATGCCGAAAAAATTTTTATAATTTTTCTTTCTAAAAATTTTGATATACATTGGTGTTCATAAGTTAAGGGATTTGCGGAATGGAACCCTTCAGCGCATTCGATCCAATGGAAAATGTAGATGATTTGAGAAATCGGATAGTTGATGGGTGGTAATGGCAATAAGAAAAAATTCTGGTGTTTTTGAAAGAGTTCAGCAGTCAATGAGGAAAGAAGATTGGATTATGACTCTTCTCTAGGTCATGTAAACACAATTCCATCATTAAGCATAAAGGTGTCAGGATCCTGGGGACGGATATTCCTGAAATGTGTAGCAATCAGCAATCCCTACTCTACTGATGTAAACTGTAAGCTACGTTTAGTACGTTATGTGGTGCCTCCACACAGAAACGTACGCAGGATAAGTGGTGATATGCTCAAAACCAGGGAATCCAACAATAGTTGGAATGGCATCCCATTCCTGACGTTCGGAAATCCTGCACGGCACGCGGAGATGGTATTCGTGCCGCAACTTGTCTTCCAAGATGTTCCATGCGTGCTCGTTGAAGATTAGGTCCAGAGACCGTGCTGGGCAATTCATGCTCTGGATATCCTTATGTTTCAGATAGTATCCACTATGCCAACTTGATGCGGACGGCTATTATCGATCCATGTAGAGAAATTTTGGAGCTACGGCAACCATGAAGAGACACTATCCCGGAACATCTGACCTGTTTGGCTCCTCTGTCGAAGAATTGTTACGGTATACGGGAACAGAGCATGTCATCACAACGCCACCGCCATATCGGTTCATCACAACGCCACCACCATATCGCCACCGCCATATGGCCCAGGTCATCACAACGCCACCGCCATATCGGTTCAATGATGTTAGTGGGGCTGAACCGCGTCCCACACTCTCCAGACGTGAACACGTCGAGAATCTGAATCCAGGTCGTATCGGGGCTCATCCGAGGACATGACCTGACTGCACTGTCCTTGTATCCATGCTGCATGTTTGGTGCACCAAGCCAACCGTTTCCTACGGTGTCTCTGGGTCAACGGGATGCAGCTCATCGGTCGTCGAGCAGTGTCCTGGCTGTGTTTCGCCTGTTCATACGGGCAAAAAGAGTAAGACAGCGGTCTTGTCTGGGCGTGGTGAACCTTTGATGACCCTGACTAAAGTGTCTGCGGATATGTCCATCCTGTCGGAACCGTATCTGCAGTCTTGAAATGATGCTAGTTGACACGTTCAGCGCTTGACGGTCTTCAATCTGGGTCTGGACTGCTTCCAGTCGTCCAATGATTCGTTCTCTCGTTTCGCTCTCTAAATGGACACGATGAGCCATTAGCAACAATTGCTAATAAAGGTTTAAAAGAAGTTCTATATGTATGTGCATTATGATCTGTGTCGCAAAGTCAATGAGGTAAGTGCTTTCCGTCACCAGTGGTGCTGCCATCTGTGTATTTAATGATGGATTTATAGCAACTATAGAATGGTCTTAAAAGTTTGGTGCTGATCGTGATCTCATTCTGCAAATCTCTTAATTGTGGAAAAACAATTTTTAAATTTTGCATCACGATAATGCGCCGTCCCACCTCCCACCCATCAACCTATGTTCGCGAATTTTTGACCAAAAGCTCAACCTAAGTACCGTATTCGCCAGATATGGCCCGGTGTAAATTTTTCCTGTTCCCCAAACTCTAATGACCATTTCGTGGAAGAAGTTTTTAGTCTGCCATAAAACAAAACTCGCAGATGGCACTAAAGACCATACCGGAAAGTGCTATAAGAAGTGTTCGAAGATTACATTATTCGTTGGCATCAAATGTGGCCCTATTCGAAGGCCAGAAAATAAATTTGGAAAATTAAAACAATTTTTATGTTTTCTTGAACAATTCCCAGTATTTATTTGATTGGAGCTACTGCGATCGTTGTTATTCTAATGATACTTCAAAATTATTATACGGGGTCTTTATAATTAAAGTTCTATTTTGACATGGCCATAAAAAAACCAAAAAACTACTGGACCAAAGCTATAATACTTGGTAATAGTATACAAGAGGGCATGGGAAGTTCATACCCACCAAAAAAAAATTACTTCAAAAGGTCACCACCAGCATGGAATGGGGCTCTATGCAGTATTCGTATACGAAATTAGACACAAAGACACAGGTTAACAAGTCTTTAATCGTTACTAAAATTAGTTACAAGTTGAATGTGGCCTCCACTATTTACTGAAAGCAGGTTACACCGGATTACTGCGTTCTCAACTGTAGCTCGAATATTGCCTAGAGCGCCATTCCATGCTGGTGGTGACCTTGCGAACTAATATTTTTGGTGGGTATGAACTTCCCATGCCCTCTTGTATAATATTACCAAGTATTATAGCTTTTGGTCCAATAGTTTTTTTTTATGGCCATGTCAAAATGGAACTTTAATTATAAAGACCCTGTATTTTTACATATATACTGCTGTTTATAAAAATCGCAACACCCTGATGGAATGGTCTAATCCATATGCAATTTGCAATATTTGCATACAATGGGTCAGAGTATAAATGATTAGATTTTCAGAGTAATTGCTTGAAAGAACACCATGCCTCGACGACGACGAAGGGTACCATATCAACAGCTGACAGACTTTGAAAGAGGACGCATAATTGGTCTGCGTGAAGCGGGATGGTCGTATCGTGACATTGCTGCTCGTGTAGGACGTAATGCAACGACAATTATGCGTGCATGGAGGCAGTGGAGCGAAGAGAACAGGGCACACCGAAGACCAGGCTCAGGAAGACCCAGCACGACGACACCGCGAGATGACAGACACCTCTATCGCATGTGTGTAGCAGATCGTACAGCCACTTCCACAGTGTTAGCACAACAATGGGGTGCTACAGTAGGCAGGACAATGTTCACCAGACATGTTCCCAATCGAACATGTGTGGGACAGGGTTGCTCATCGATTGGCTCGTCAGACTCCTGCAGCAGCAACTGTGGAAGAACTGTATACCCGTGTAGACAGAGCATGGCAGGACATTCCCCAGGCCCTTATTCAGAGCTTGTTTGACTCAATGCCACGACGTTTAGAGGCTGTAATTGCATCCCACGGTGGTTTCACCCGATACTAATGTGACAATAAAACGCATTGTATTGACCTGAAAATCTAATGGTTTCTTTTCTGACCCATGATATGCAAATGCTCCAAATTTAATGCAGATTGGGCTATTCCATCAGGGTGTTGCGATTTTTATAAACAGTAGTGTATTAATAAGGAATCCTCCTTTCACATCTGCAGCAACGAAGTTGTATATTAAAATAATTATAAAAACATCGAACTCAAAAATCTAAAAAAAAAAATGAAACAGATCATTGTCATGGGTTAGTAGCGAAATTTTATTTTCCTTTTCGCCCACTTTTCTTTTTCGAAATGAATCCGAAAAGACGTATTAACAACATCAATCCAGTGAGAGCATGTCAAAAACCTGGAGGAAATAATTTCGAGATAGTTTAATTCAAGGTTAAAAATTTATGATGGATGACTGTTAATTACATATTTGAGGTTTGTACTCGATTCGGTTATTTCGCTTTCACAATAGTTTAAAGAGTTATGGCTAAAAACCACTCCCAACCAGTCTTTAATACAAAAGCGAGTATTCTTTTCTGTTCCATTCAAAATTCACAGTTGAATGATCTGGAGAACATGTCGGGTACTTTTTTGGGGCTTATTTAGTAATTGTTATTTTATAGTAAAATGAAGATAAAACGCAAAGCATATGAGGATTGACCACAAAATGATGGCGCACGTTTGTTTTTTTATTTTATCACAGCTAGTACTAAAGGTAGAAATATGAATGTTTGTCTGCGGCCTTGCAGGGCATTCTATTTAAATGACATCTGTAAAGGACTTACTTGAGAAACAAAGAATAGATTTAATTAAATTGTTTGTTGAAGAGACAAAGTTGAATTCGGAAGGAAACCACTGCCCTACTAATCTTAAGGATCATAAGTTAAAAGTGAACATTTGCAAATGTTTTTGTAGAAAATTTCTTCAAGTTGTGCGGTCGTCATGAGCATCATCTTTGCTGGGCTCAAAATTAAAGCTTCAGGAGGTGGAGAGATGAAACTGCATAATCCTATAACACACAAGCACACACACACACGCACACACACACACTCACACACTCACACACACACACACACACACACACACACATGCACACACACGCACAGACACACTCTCACGCTGTGACACTGTAATCAGGCAATAAAGAACTAGTTTTTTCGTAAAATAATTTTTTTTTCCCGCTAAGATTTAATTGAAGTGAAAACTTTAGTTTTATTCCGAGTTTCCTAATGAAAAGGTAATTTAATGTTTTAGCTGCGATATTTATTGTTGAATTGGGTTTTCTTAGGTTTACTACTTTTGACATTTAGACTTCTGCTGAAGAACCCAGTGGTAAAACCTTTTATTTATTCGAACTAGGATTTCCCAGCGATCGAAATTCGATCATATTTCTGAGGAAGAAAATTATACGCGTTTTAGCTTTAATTTTGCTTATTAATAAACTTTGAATAATGAAAAATAGACAACACTTAATAAATATCCCAAATTACTACTTCAAGTTGGAAGCATTGAACTCTCCCCCCGTCCTGTCAATGTTCTTCTCGAGGCATTTAAATTATATAATGAAAAACTTCATTTGAACTACATTTGAAAATACATTTGGAGTGAATGTCATCTAAATAGAGAACAAAAAATAAATTAACTTGCCAAATTGAAAGCAGCAAATGTTTCACAAAGCAATTTGAAATGAATACAACGATTCTCTCACAATTTCAAAAAAGTCGTGCAAGTAATGTTTTTCAAATGAACATCACAATTAAAATGCTTTCAAATGAACATTAACAAATGATTTGAATTAATTTAATATTTAAAAAAAAACAATAAAAAAGGCAATGCTACATGTGTTGACAGGTATAGGCTCCGTGCAGATGCAATTATAAGCGCGCCAAGTGGCAGAATTGCGCAGTTTTTTTAGGATAAAATTGTTCTAAATTGGATTAAATTAAAAGTGAACAAAATCTTAATAATCAACTGTGGAAGGTTACTAAAAGTAGAAATTAATAATACTAAAAGTAGACATTCTGAAGAAGATAGCGCGGCTATTGAAATGTCCATACATAAATAAATAAATAAATGTCCATAAATAAATTAGTTTTGTGATGTTGCGGTGCATTATTACTTTCTACTTTTGGATTAAATTATTAAATTAAATTAAAATTAAACTGAAAGTGGGTCGTTGGAGGATTTTTTCACGCCAAACCACCGATATTAATAATTAAATAGAGAAAAATAGTAAAAAAAAACAACAAAAAAAACCACGGCCTGGACTTAAACTATATAAACTCGATAGCTCAATAGTACAGATTACATATACGCCTGTCGCCTGGAGGTAAAATCCAGTGGCGGCCTTTCACTTGGCGGAGCCTATGGCGCACAACCTGTTCCTTAATGCTACCTTTTTTGAAACGCTTTTATACCTGCTATTTTTTTATTTTTTTAATTTTCATTTTTTGCTTTTATTATTTGTTTTTATTATTTGTTATATTTTTATATCAATATGGCACGATCAATTAATCAATCAATTAATTAATGGATCTTAATAACATATTACAAATTGCAAATAACATATTACTTCCAATAACTGTTTGCAAGTAACAATTGTAACGTTCCAAAAGATTGGACGTTATGGGTCTCTCTCCTCCTACGTATCTCGTATCACAACTGACTATATAAGAAAGAAAAAATTGTTTAAGGTGGTGTCATTTGCCTATCGCCCCTCATCCAAGAATAAAGTCATGATGATAGTTTATTTTTCTGAAGAGCGGGTGCACACTTTTGGCAAACCTTCATGATTTTTACCGGAGGTCACCCAAATGCGTGGATTTACAGTTTCGTGCACACATATTGCCAACGTTCATTATATTCACCGAAAGTCGCCAAAATGTGTGGAGTTACAGTTTCGTGTCTTACCCTAGATTAGAATGTTAACAGATGCTTTTAAATTCAGTTAATTGTATTTGTATTCAGTTAATATGCTATCCACGTATCCATGAAAATGAGTAATAGCTGCATTTTCATGAGTAGTCCAATTACGTAACAAATACGCAAACAAAATATATTGTGCACATTTACAGCACAGGACCTTTCCAACCATATGCGTTTCATGCATATTCGTCCACGATATCACAGGGAAAAGTGTATGACAAAAAACGGGTTCCTGTATTTATATATAGACTAGGATCCCCCAATGATCGAAATTCGATCACATTTTTGAGAAAGACAAATATGTGTTATTGTTCTAGCTTCAATCTTGCTTATTAATAAACTTTGAAGAATGAAAAATAGATAACACAATAAATATCCAAAATGCTTTGCATGACATTTCTGACACTCCCGATTCATTACCGCAATGATAACTTTGAAAATTTCTCAGAATAATATTTAAAGCACATCTAAAGGTATCTTTTAATATGTCTATCGAATTATTAATTAAATATAATATTTATTTTTACGCTAAATTGTCCCTCCCTATCTCTGCGTCTCTCT
Source organism: Rhysida immarginata (assembly GCA_023313115.1). Classification (NCBI taxonomy): domain Eukaryota; kingdom Metazoa; phylum Arthropoda; class Chilopoda; order Scolopendromorpha; family Scolopendridae; genus Rhysida; species Rhysida immarginata. The sequence continues at coordinate 255,533 of JAHWFO010017310.1, forward strand.
CCCCGTCCCACTGTGGAAAATTAAGGTTTGTTTCGGACCAAAAATCGATAACTTTTTTGTTATTAAAGAAAGAATGTTAGAATTTTGCACAAATAAAAATTAGTATATGACGCTTCCAATGAATTGCTTTTTATTGGAATTTTTCGTAATACAAAATTTTTAAAAAATAAATAAAAATCAAAGAATTCAAAATTGGTATTTATTTTATTTTTAACTAAATAAAAATATTACTTTCAAAGTGGATGAAAATACAGTACCTTCAAATAGCTTAGAAAACGACGAAAACTACATAAAGTGCTTACCTACTAATTATAGAAATTTTTTGAATAGTTGGTTAATAACAATTTTTAAGCAGTTGTTTCTATGGAAATTAAAGATACTGTATTATACTTGGGCACCTTCAGGTTCTCTAATCAGTTCGTTGACTTTCAAAAGCTGCAGAAGTTGCTGCACATACAGTATATGTTATACTGTTTCTATGCTTTCAAATGAACATCAACAACGATTTGAGTTAATTTGATATTTAATATTTAAAAAAAAAAACAATACAGAAGGCAATGCTATATGCATTGACAAATTTGGCGTATTCGTCCACGTTAACATTGGTAAAAGTGTAATACAAAAAATGCGTTCACGTATTTATATATAGAGTAGACTCTTAAAAGATAGAGTTGCCTTATATGCACAAGATTATGTGCTTAATAATAATGCTCCGGACCATTACAATGCCTCCTCCAGCTTATTCCGTCCAACAATGATTTCGGGCCGCTTGTTTTCGGATGTTTCCCAGTGGATACCACAGCGCCCATCGATACGATGCAATAGAAAACGCGACTCATCGGAAAATGCAACCTTTTTCCACTGGTCTAGGGTCCAGTGTTTGTACTGCAGTGCACGTCGTTTCTTGCGATGTGCACTTGTCAACATGGGTGCCGGAACCAGACATTTGCTGCGGAGGCCAAGACGCAGCAATGTGCGTTGGACATTTGAACTGCCCGGTGCAGTAACCAGGCAAGTACACTTACCTGGTTTTTACCGTTTCCTATGGAAATATTATCCTTTATCATTTACTTTGTTTATGCAGCAGCTTATTTAAGCTAATTACCACTCACTTAAGCAAATTAAAAAAATTGTTTCAGTGCATAACTTATACTTGTAATTTCTAGATGCATTTAACAATTTTTTTATTCTGTTACTTGCTTGGTTACTGCACCGGGCCACTCATTTGTTCTCGATAGTTTTCTGGTGGGTTCCTCGTTCATTTGGGCTGTCAATGTGCGTCGATCACTCTTAACCAGCCGTCGCAAGCGCCGCTCACCCCGTTCATTAACGTCCCGTAGTCCCCTGTAGTTTGCACGCCTGGAAAGCACATCTTGTTCATTCTTCCATTCATTGTACACCTTCATTACGGTATTATATAAACAGTTTACGAAAGCTGTGGTTTCCGAAATGCTGCCGCCTTTTGAACGGTACCCGATAATAATCTTCTGAAAAAGATTATTGCTACGAACTATTCCTCTGAAACCACCTTTATATGTCTTCCAACAGGCAGATTTATTCGCCACCCCCCTTCCCCATGTGAATGGGCACAACCGTATTTACATAAACCTACGTGGCGGTCATAATTCAGTAACTCGACCCAGTTGAGAAATTGTGCTCTATCAGAAGATAAAAAGTTTTGTGCTTATATTTATTTAGTGTCAGTACATCGGCCACGCGGATGTTATGGGAGAGTATTTTTGTAAACTTTTTCCAAGACTCTTGTTTGTTTTTTGTGAGATGAGTGGGTTAGATTAGGTTAGGTTAGCCACAGTTCAGAAATCTGATTTCTTCTATAGATTTACTCCAAGGAAAATTATGTTCTCAACGGTTTTCCAAATTTTGTGATAATTGTGCTCACTTGGGAAGTGCAGAATGGAGAGCCATTTAGGTTAGGTTCATTGTTCTATTGCTACATCGTGTTAGGTTAGTCATTACCATCAACGCCATTCCTCTCCGTACAAAAGTGAAATGCATGAATTTCTTTGTAATAGCATGATATTTATTATTACTCTACAAGAATGAGTTTTGACCCGCTTTATGGTGCAATCATTACTACAGAGGCAGAAGTTCTAGATTGCATTTGGTGGTGGATTTATGGGTCTATTGTATCAAAGCATAAAATATCATATGGTGTCCCAGAATATCTGGAATTCTTTATTATGAGGAAAAGCTTGAAGCGGCATCCGTAATGTTGGATCCCTTTTTGCGAGATAGTGAGGATTATACAGTAGGCGCCAAAATACGCAGAACTGAAATGAAAAGCGTACAATATTACCTTGTTCTGATCTGTAATTGTACTTCTTTTGAAAGAAACTACCATACATACAGTGTGATTCAAAAGTTACGGTGCAGTAGTGCAATGGAAACATGTGCAGAGGGCAGGAATAGCAAAATGATGCTGACAACGGAACAGCGTGTGTTTCTAGTGGAGAATGTGTTCCGGAACGCTGATAAATACACAAAGGAGGTTCGGGAGCTGATTCAAGGAGGAAATCACCACTGAAGTTCGGTAAATCATCAACCATATTGAGCAGAATGTTTCACAACATGCAACTGCGTGCTAACCGATGTCATGAGTCCCGTGGCGGGCATTTCTAGTATCTAATGCGAGTGGATGCCACTTTCGACCAGCCACTGCACAGTAACTTTTGAATCGCCCTATACTATCAGTGTATTGACTTAACACGGTACAGTGTATGTGTAATGTAAGAGCTCTGAGTATGCGCTATCTCCTTGTAGATACGCATATTCTCAAATTTTTCCGGAAAAAAGATTGCTGCAGACTCCTCCAAAAGGAAACAGGAACAGTTCTTGGTGGATCTTCCCATTTGAACTCGCTCTCCTTTAACATTCCCCACAAGTTAGGTATCATGAGGTCTGAGATTGAGGGAATGAGATGGGTGTGAGAAGTCAGTACCACATGAAATGAGTCGTTCTGGAAAGTATTCCTACAACAGTGCCAGATATTCTCATGCAATACGAGTTTCAATTTCAGTACTGGATCTTCTCGCGTATACTGTACATATATTTTGATGCATTGAAAAGTGAAAAGATGAATATTTTAATGTCTACTCTCAATTTTTTTCATAATATATTTAGTGTCTATTTGGAAGTCCTAATACCAACTGGGCAGCCTTGCTATTCTAGTGTCCGCTGTTCAAACAAACACGGAGTGCGTAACGTGTACTTCAAATTGTTATTTGACTGGGGAGTTCCAGTTATTTTTCAACGACCCTTATATTGCTGTAATTACATTATATCGCCCCAAACTAAATGGTGAAGAAGCAATTGTCTAGAGCAGTTAGCAAACCAAATTTCTGCCTTCTTCGTAAAGTTTGTCGTAAATGAAGGGTACAAGGGGACATTATGTGATGGAGGGCAGGCTCGATTAATTTTGTGGATATCTACGGAGATAACACAGGGTTTTAGTTCTTAGCCAGCATATAAACAAAGATAAAGGGAAAAGGTTATTGAGATAACCAAGAAAGCGATAGAGGGAAGAAACTTTGAATGACACATGACTCTTGTAATAACCGAGATATCTTTCTTCTATTGAACACTAGATGGCTGTAGTGACTTCACAGTTTCAATTTCGACAGAGTAATAATGTTTAGCTTAAAATTACGACAATAGAGGACAGCAATGTTCTCTTCTTCGTAGATATTTTAAGTTACTCCCACGTTTTTTGGCATTTGTAGAAGAAGTGCAGGTAAAGGTCTAATATAGCTAATGAAGCCAAATTTAATCATACCGTTTGAACATAATGAAGCCAAAGTTGTACCTCAGATTAAGAGAGACAGGATGGCGAAAAGTAAAATTTATTAAGAAAAGGGCTTCCTAATTTCCAAAACTCAAATCGGGACAGTTTTCAGTTTAATTATAGGAACCTGGGTCCTCTTAAACTTGTCGACGTGTACATACAGAGATAAAAAAAACTTGGGTTTAATGTTTTCTTTTTCATTTGTATGTTAATGTTGAAATAGTAGATCTTGTATGTTAATCTACTATTTCATCTTTATCCAATAGGTACTTTAGGACTAACTTATGTTAATGTTGTTTTAGTTACTTTACTATTGGTCCTGTGATTTGTTTTAGTTTTTTAGCTTATTTACCGCGTTTTAGGTTGCAAAAGGCCCTTGTTTACAATTGCTGGTTGTTTATATTCTACAGGCTGATTTAAAGGAACCTGCCCCTACCAAACGACCTATAAGTGGATCGCCCTCGTTTCATGTTAAGCTGAACTGAAACTCAAAATAATGGACATGATCATCTCAATTATAACAGCGTCATCGGCGAAGTAAAAGATCTAATACTTTAAAGAATACTTATCCTGTTAGGCTTTTTACAGACTACTGCTTCAAGATTTTGCCGAATGGCATGATCATTCGCTCCGGCCATAGATGGCTGACTTGAGCGAATGATATCTTGGTTCATAAGAGATAATACACGTGCCGCTATTTACCAGCTTTGGAATCTACAGAGTTAGAGCAGCAAATGCCTCTTCGAGTTCCTCTCCAAATTCTGCGACTTGGATTCGAACCAGGAATTACGATTAATCACGCTCGACGCCTTGGGCCATCCTGTCACTAAGTGTCTTAAAGACACCAAGTAGTCAATATGGAAAGTCCAATGGTAGGACGGGCACCGGTTCGCAGATCGAGAATTTCACCTACCCAACCAACAGAAAGTTTTTGAAAGAAACTAACGTACATACCGGGTGGCGCAAAAAAAGGAGTAAAAAGTTTTTATCTACAACGACATAATATGAGGTTATAGGTTATTGTTATCATATTTATGCTTTAACAGGCATCCTGAAATTTGATGCAGAAGGTCTTCAAAGTGATTTCCATCTGCTGCAATCAGTGTATGTAGAGCTTGAATTGATTGATTGATTTGCCCACGATCTTCACCCCCCCCCCCGACCCCCGGCTGCTGCAACCATCATACAGCAGTCGTCAATCCATATTCATCCAGGGAGCCAACTCGTCGGCCTCAAGCCATACAGGCCCTGGATGGATGCATTGGAGTTCATCAAATAAAATAAAAATAAAAAATATATTAAAAAAATGTGTAATGTAAGAGCTCTGAGTATGTACTGTCTCGTTGTAAACACGCATATTCTCAAATTTATCCCGGAAAAAAGGTTGCTGCAGACTCCTCCAAAAGGAGACGATTTGCTCGAAGGCACAGTTCTTGGTAGATCTTCGCATTTGAATTCGCTCTCCTTTAACACTCCCCATAAGTTAGGTATCATGAGGCCTGAGATTGAAGGAAAGGGCTGGAAATGGGAAGTCAGTAGCACGTGAAATGAGTCATCCTGGAAAGTTTACCTGCAGCATTGCCAGAGATTCTTGTGCGACTGGAGGTGTATAAGAAATAATGAATTACTGAACACACACAAAAAATAATGAATGAGAACTGGAGCTATTTCTCCAAACACCAGGTAATGATATTATTTGTAAAACTTTACGATGGTTGGGTAAACGAAATTCCCGATCTGTGAACCGGTGCCCGCCCTACTATTGGGGTTTCCATATTGACTACTTGGTGGTCTTTAAGACACATAGTGACGGCTTGGCTGTATAATGTCTGCGATGGCCCATTTGCTAGAGGCATCGAGCATCATATCTGATGTTTGGAGAATTAGCTCCAGTCGTCATTGCTTCTATCTTCTGGTTTGACGAGTCAATGTTTCGCCGCATGAACAGTGGTGGTGATGTAATGGTTAGGGCGATCTTTTCTTGATATTGCTAGGATTCTTGAATCATGGTTGATGAACGCCTAACTGGTGTCTTGGAGTTAAAAATCATAGTTGAACAGATATATCTTTAAATTGCCACCATGTTTCCGCATTGTGATGGGAAGTTTTCAACAAGACAGTGGGGAAAACATGAGCAGGTTAGGTAATGCTTGATGTAAATCATATTTCGCATTTTACCATCTTGAACCTTTGTGATTATAGCTACATTCAAAAAGTTATGAGAAACTTTTGTTGTTTTTTTTTTAATAAAATTATATTTTTGACACAACCGCAAATGTAACAAAATCATAGTAATATTCCACCCATAATAAGATCTCCGCTTGTGCATGAAAAATGTATCCATTTCTTGCACTCCGGACACTCTATCTAATTTTCGTGAGGTGTTGATTCAGAATACGGCTTGAAACACACAAGGCTGAATGTTTGTCCTTCCGAATCTCAGTCATAATTCGTTTTCTTTAAGTCGAAAGAAAATGTAAAGTTGATACAGCTTGTAACAACTGCCCCAAACCATGCTTTTGAATAAATATCATGAACAGCGAAAACGAGGTCACATTTTTCTAGAAACTTTCACGTAACATTATGACTTGATAAGTGAGCTTTCTCAAAACCACGATAGCCCTGACCAGATTATTTTACAATATCCATTAAGTAATTTAACATCGTTTAAGTGAAAGAAAAATTACTAGGATGTATAAAAACATCGGAAAATTGTTGTTACTCGCGAATCGAGCACGCCAGCAATTCAGATCCAATAGAGACTGGGTCCTGTGTATGTGTCTGATTGCTGGTGTTAAAAGTTTAAGATATTTTAAGTTATAACATCTTACTCGTGTAACGACTTGCCCATGTCTACCCTGCTCTTGTTATAAGTCCAAAATTTTCAGATTTCGCAGTTTCCAGCACAGTCATCCGATTTAGAACGACTCAAATCAAATATCTTTGGGACAAATTAGAATCGCTGATCTAACATACATAACCATAAGTGATTGCTATTGTGCAACTTTCGAGTGCGGCATGGATATTTCAGATATCTTATGGATTCGGTATTCAGAAGAATGCGGCCATTGGCCTGTCAGTATACACTGAGTGGCCAGTTTATTAGTGGCACTAATACTGTTGGCGCCACCCTTAGCAGCTATAACAGCGCGAATTCGCCGTGACATGGATTCAATTAGCCCCTGGAAACATTGTTCCGTGATGTTTGTCCATGCGGGTGCAATAACTGCTCCCAGCTGATGCTTATTGGATGGCGGTGGATCCATGCGTCGAATAACCCGTTCCAGCTCATCCCAAAGATGTTCGAATAGGTTCAAATCCGGTGTCTGTGGTGGCCAGAGGAGTAAGTTGAATATATTATCATGCTCCTGGAACTATTCTATGACGATACGAACCTTGTGACGCAGAGCATTGTCCTGTGGATGTATCCTTTCGATGGGGGAAACACAGTAGCCATTAAGGGATGAACGTGGTCGGCAACAATGTTCACGTAGTCCTGGCAAATAAGGCGTTGTTCTACAGGTATCAGCGGACCAAGAGTATGCCAGGAAAGCATTCCCCAGACCATTACAGAGCCTCCACCAGCCTGAACAGTGGAAACCAGACAGGAGGAGTCTACCGCTTCGTTCTGTTGCCTACAATTTCTGCGTCGGCCATTGCATGGTGCATTAGGATACGGGTTCCATCTGACCAGTAGGCCTTCTTCCAGTCGTCGACGGTCCAGTGTTGGTGAGCAAGGGCATATTGGAGACGTTTTTTGCTGTTTGGAATGGAGATCAAACGGTACCCGGACGGCCGTCGGCTGTTGTAGCCCATCCCTGCCAATGTACGGCGTGTAGTGCCAACACCACCTAAAGAGAAAGCCTGAGCGCAGAAACGTAATGTATTGTTGACTCGTCATTGTTTCCAACAAACGGAAAAACATTGATTGTTAGCATCCAAGATGGAGACAATGAAGGTTGGATTGTTGCTAGATCCCCGATGGTCAGGTGACTTTTTCGCTTCCAGGCCTTGTTATCTCGTCGGCCTCGCTCTACGTATGATGATGTAACAATGTATGAAATTTCCGCTCTGAGGCTTTGAGTAGAGCTGTGTTATTCTGCGGTCCAGTGTTGAAGTTGATGAGTCGCGCGAACAAGCATTCCCATCCTACGCTAACCCCTTGGATCAACGAGTCGTTTGCGACCACAGGCTTGTCTCTGGCTGGTTGTTTTTTGGTTGTTTAACAGTCCTGGTAACTCTTGAAATGGTTGTTCGGGAAAAGCCTAGAAGACGTGCGATTTTGGAAATACTCAGTTCACCTCGCCGGGCACCAACTATCATCCCCCGCTCGAAGTCGCTCAGATCCTTTGGTGACGGTGAAACCACTTGCAGTTGACGGATGTGTTTTCCCTTTTTATTGGTACCGACTGTCATGAGACCTACTGATTCGTAGTAATTGTTATGCCAACGGATTTGCATAGTCATGGGTGTTCCTAATAAACTGGCCACTGACAATATAGCATTTATTTAAAATCAGCAAAGTAAAGAAGTTCAATTAATTTTTCACTTGAGTGATCTTTATTCAAAAGATTCTTTTGAGCTTTTATCTTTTCAAGAAGCCGTCCTCCAAAATCTATCTGAGATTGGGCATCGAAGTTACTTTGATCTTTAAAGCAGTTGAAAAGTTCTGATCATTTTTCTTAGTAATTTGCTATGTTAAGTGTCATGACCACAAAGACTTAACACGGACTACTTCATCATACAAATTATCAGCATGGACTGCAGCTTTTCATCGATATCGCTGTTTTCACTGCTAAACATACTGAGTGGTCAATTTATTAAGAATATAATTAGCTCCCTTACTTTGGTACATTGCCACCAGGAATATGAAGGGATATAGGCATAACTAAGCCTATTAACTAGATCGGGCTCGTTTCAGGCTTTCCGTCTTTCAGTGTCCAAAATTGTGTGTTGAGCTTTCCCTCAACATCCAGGAACCCTCTTTACTCTGAAGTCGGTTCGCCAAGCATGGCATACATGTTGAGCGCAGCGGTCCCCTGGGCGGTTCCATATCCACCGTTTGTCCAGCCATTCTATTTATTTTTTGCTGTAATCGATTTCCATGAATGTAAAAAATTATTGAAAAATTAAAAATTAATTTCTATACAAAACTGTAATGGAGTCGGGAAGGAATGTTAATTAATTTCTTCCGCGAAAGAAGACTTGTATCGATTTGAAGACCTAATCTACGTGGCGTTGTTGTTGATTCTTCTTAATATATAATTCACTCCAATTTTTTATGACCATCATTATCATCATCATGATCATCACCATCCATGATGACTTCTCTTTGTTTTCCTTCTTCTCCGTGTAATACGAGCAACAGAGAGTGCGCACAATGAGAATTCCCATTAAAGAAGGCAAAAGTTCAAAGTTAATTAAATCCAGCGGAGAGAGCGCTTTTTTGCTTTTGAATTAAATATGAGGATTGTTGAAACTTTTTTTTTAATGAAAGCCAAAAAGGGGATATTGAAATTAATTTACTTTTATTCTTATATAAAAAAAGAAAAACAAACGAGGTTCTTCTGGAGGGGGATAAGAATGTGCTGAACTTGATTCTTTCCAGAACAAAGTCGTTATGATTGAATCGATTGGATTCGAAATTGGTGTATGTGGAGGTTAGATTGATTTATTGATCCATGCAAAATTTTATTAAAATCGGATGGAAAATAAAAAAACTGTTGAGGTTTCAAGGTATCGATTATGCGGGCTGTGATGTCACAAGGGCTGGTTTTAATGTTTACTCTGCTCTTATTAATAATAAAAATTAATTAACAATGCTTATACTCTAATAAGGTGCACGCGCCTAAATTAAAATTGAGTTATAATTAATTATTATTTAATTAACACATTTGAATCTTAGTAAACAGGCTTCAACTCGGACTTAGGCTGTCTGAAAAGTTCGGACGAAGCTGCACGCAACAGTTTAAATATGGTAACAACTTTACGCAATTGATCTTTCAAAATTTCTTATTTATTGTTTGAACAATATTTTCCTTTAGTACACAAAGCATTTGGTCAGTTGGGGTCTGAATTCTTAGCCATAGCGCAGCAGTTCTAACAGCACGAATTCGCCGTGGCATGGATTCAATTAGCCGCTGGAAGCATTGTTTCGTGATGTTCATCCATACGGATGCAACAGCTATATCCAGTTGATGCTTATTGCATGGCGGTGGATCCATGCCTCGAATAACTCGTTCCAGCTCATCCCAAAGATGTTCGATTGGGTTCAGATCCGATTGGGACTGTGGTGGCTATAGGAGTAAGTTGAATTCATTATCGTGCTCCTGGAACCATTCCATGACGATAGGACTCGTGTTACACAGGCATTATCCTGCTAGAAGTATCCTTCCGATGAGGGAAACAGTAGCCATGAAGGGATGAACGTGGCCGGTAACAATGTTCAGGCAGCTCTGATCATAAGCAGACCGAGAGTATGCCAGGAAAACATTCCCCAGACCATTACAGAGCCTCAATCAGCCTGAACAGTGGAAACCAGACGGGAGGGATCCATCGCTTCGTACTGTTGTCTCCAAATTCTGCGTTGGCACTGAAATGATCACGGGCAGTTGGAGACGTTTTTTGCGGTTTTGGGTGGAGATCAAATGTACTCGGACTGTCCGTCTGCTGCTGTAGCCCATCCTTGCCAATGTTCGGAGTGTAGTGCGTACAGAAGTGTTATTCTGTGGTCCAGTGTTGTTCTATTCGCACGAACAAGCATTCCCATCCTACGCTTACCCCTTGGATCGATGAGTTGTTTGCGACCACAGTCTTGTTTCTGACTGGTTGTTTTTTGGTTGTTTAACCAGTCCTGGTAAACACTTGAAATGGTTCTTTGGGAAAATACTCAGTCCACCTTGCCGGGCACCAACTATCATCCCGCGCTCGAGGTCGTTCAGATCCTTTGTTTTCCCCATGGTTATGGTCAAATCACTTGCAGTTGACTGGTGTGTTCTCGCTTTATATTAGTACCGGCTGTCGCATGACAACTGATACGTATAATTGCTATGCAAACGGATTTGCATAGTCATGGATATTCCTAATAAACTGGCCACTCATTGCATTTTTGCACGAAGAATACATTGGAAGTAAGTTATTATCTACAAATCAGGCAATCACAATTGACATGATGGTGTTTTGTGTCGGTGCTACAGGTGCTATACGGTATCCGGAGAAACATTCCGCTATTCTTCTTCCAACTGCATCTGCGTTCAGCAAGGGTCATCGCAGGTCGTGGGCACCGGCGAAGACATTTGCCGAAATGGGTCCCACATTTGGTCTGTTGTCGAAAGATTTGGTGACTTTGCTATACCATTTGCAACCTGTTGAACAATGGCTGCGATATGTGAGCGAGCATAGTCCTGCTGCTGTATGGCGTTTGATATGCATTGGAGAAATGAAAGGAAAGGGGCTGAAGGATCTGATATGTTGTCGCGCATATCATTGTGTCCTACAGAAACACCAAACAGGTTCTGGAGTCATGACCAATAGCTGTTCACAGTTTAATTCCAGGTGTTGGACCCCGATGACGTTCCACGAGATGTGCCGACTGCATATCTCTGTGACAACTTATCCTAACGCGTCTATCGTTGCGACCAAGATTGAACCGAGAATGCAATGCGCCGCCATTCCTGCCTCCAATCTTAACGTTCTCTAGAGCACAGAAGAGGTGCTTGACGATGGATCGGTCTCGGTAGCAATCTGAATTGAGGACGTCGTGCTTATAGTCCACTTTCATTCAGACGTCTCCGCATGGTCCTGTGGGACACATCTGAATTGAGGATGTCGTGCTTGTGGTCCTGCTTTTGCTATAAATGTCCGCACACATCTTCTGATGTCTTTCCTCACGAACTGTCTTGCGACGTTGCCTTCCTCTCTCCATGCTGTAATACATCAGGTCACGGTGCTCATTCTACGGTTCGCATGACAGGCAATTCGTCGAGCGGAGTAACCAGCCTCGTGCAAGCCGCTAGTCACTGTCGATGATTGATATATTGAAACGATGATGATAATGAAGTCACTGTCGATGGCCAGGCATCCCCTATGATCATTCAATATTGTCAGTCATGAATTGTTATGAATTTGCATTGTTCTGAATCACCATCAGCAGTTGTGAATTTGCTGTCTTTGCAGTGGTATTTTATGTGAATCTGTTTGACACATGAATACAAAGAGTTCTGGTTTCGTCATTCATATATCACTAACATCACTTATACATGTCTTCGGGTCCTATTCCATAATGTTGTTTAAACATGACGACTCCTCGCAACCATGTATGATGAAATCGAATGTCATAAGAGATGGCATCTAATGTTGTCCTAATGTTTTGATGGTAATGTCCTAAGCTAGCGTAAAGTGTTCTCGTAAGATCCTCATATAAAAGTTCGTTAATTTTGTCCACATTTTAAAGGATTGTGCTCGTGGAAGGTTGCCTCTCTGGGTTCTCAAGTGATGCTTCATTGATTTGAACCTGCCGATTACTTAGAAAGTTTTTGCCGAATTTCACGCAGTCTTCGTTTTTCAGAACTAATCTCGTGACTTTTTGGAACCACCTTATACAGAACAGAGGTATTCTATGCTTTTTAGGTGTTTTTCAATTCCATTTGCATTTCATTCTCTAAAAGGCAAGAAAGCAAACGCTAATACAAATCTTCCCGAAGCCAATATTGCATAGTGACGTGGCAAGAAGAAACAACGAAGCCAACGAGAGACAGGCCAGGGCACTCAAAAATCACATGATCATCGAGGTTCGGGCAACAATCCATCTTTCATTGTTTCCAACAAACGCAAAAAATACTGATTGTTAAAGTCCAAGATGGAGACAATGAAGGATGAATTGTTGGCCAGACCCCGATGATCATGTGACTTTTGAGTGCCCTGGCCTGTCTCTCGTTGGTCTCGAAGAAACAAACAGTGACGTCACCGTGACGAAAGCCTGGGATGGAAGTCGTTTAAGCAAATGACTTGAAAATAGCTGAGAGGCAAGAAAGCGTTTCGCCTAATGAATTTGCATTGAGTTCATTAGAATGGTTCCTCTAACATGGAAATCGATTCTGTCGAAGAAGAATTAAGTCCTTAAGGGTGACACTTTTTATATTAAAAAAAAGAAAAAGAAAAATTTATTGTAGTGCTGCTCTTCATGGGAATTTCTAGAGAATTCGTCGATTAAATTTGATGGAAAAAAATTATTTTTACGAGCAACTTTTGAAATTTAATGGTCTGCGAAATGTCGTCTTCTTCGGGGATCCTCTTTTCATCGTTTTTATCTCGGAGCGTATTGATTTATCAGAACTATTCAATGAAGACGAAAGAAGAAATTTCTTTTTTTTCCCTCTAACCCACCCTCCCTTTCAATTTTTTTCTTTTAATCCATCAGGAGATAGAGAGAAGAATTCTTGTGAAAACCGTTACAGGACATGGTCGCTTTTTTTATTCTTCTCGTAAAAGGGAACTTAGTCGCCGTAAAACTTCTTAATACTTTCCTTGTTAATCGAAAACGGGACGTCAAAAAATATTAAAAACGACGGAAATTGCTTGTTCAAATTCAATATTTCCTCTTCTGTAGATGTACGGGCGTTTCATATGGTCGTTTTGGTGCAAATTTTATTAAAAGCGGATGAAAATTGAGGCGCCTGTGTCGCAATTTCTTAGGCGTTCATGACATTTTAGGTATCAAAATTAAGTTAGGTTTGCAGGCCATATCCTTTTTTGGTTGAAGCATAAAATATTCCAGGTCTTGCATAAGTCCCTCCAGGATTTCCAAGTCTGGCCATCCAGTTTCAAAGATAACATCACACTAACGGATGGAGAAACAAATATCGTAACTTGGAGGCAGTGGTATGCAAACATGACGTTTTCAGAGTTTCATGAAGCTTTTTTCAATTTTGACGTGGTTTTTGAACCATTAAAGTCAAGCGGTCAACCTGTGGCCCGCGGGCCACTTTGGCTCGCCACCAAGTTCGCATTGGCCCGAATCTCCACTGTATTAGTGGTATTTCAGCGACTAATTTATTATCAGCTGTGCAGAAATTCGACAACACGGTAGTGTTAAGTGATAGAATAACGCGGTCCGCGATTTTCTTAGTAAAGGTGAAAGCGGCCTTTGTGATTAAACGGTTGAATATCACGAGTTTCCTCTTGTCTGGCCTATTAAATCATCTTGGATCACATTACGAGGTGCTACCCAATATTTCCCGAAATGTACCTCTATAAAATACGGAACTTACCCAATCTTTTAATTTACACCGTCTCTTCAATTTAGTCTCCTTGAGCATCTATACATCGCTTCCAGCGATGTTCCCATTTCTGGAAGCATTCCTGAAAGTTCCCAGGTTGAAGCATGTTTAACACCTGCTGCGAGTCCGCTTGGATCACTTCAATGGAGTCAAATCGCCGCCCTTTTAACCGCAATTTGAATTTTCGGAAGCGGTAGAAATCGTAGGGTGTCAGGGGACAGCGGTCATGTTTTTATTGAAGAAGTCCCTCACAGCAAGCGATGTGTTTTCGCCGGAGCATTGTCGTGGTGGAGCAGTCAGTCTTCCTTCTTCCACATCTCTGGCCTTTTGCGCCTCACGTTTTCCCTCAATCGTCTCAAAACATCCCGTATGACAGTCCAAGGCGATCGTGGATGGTCTGACTTCGCTCCTTCGGATCACGTCACGCACTTTCGTGGTCATTTCCAAGATTTGTGCTTGTTGACGGTCGACCAGGATGCTTGTCGTCTTCCGCAGATTCCCGACCATCTTTGAAACGCTTAAACCACTCAAAAATTTGTGTTTGGCCTAAAGCTTGTTTACTAAAAGCCTCCTTCAACGCAGTTTTCTCCAGCTTTAATATCGCAACACGACCAACACGAAGAATGACAAAAACAGCTTAAACTCAAAATCACGTGGACATAGGATGCAACTGCTTGGCAAAATTACAGCCGAGACGTACCCCAAACACCATCTATCGGCAAAACTTTGCACCTCTTACGGTTTGGTCAGAATTTTGGGTAGCACTTCGTATGTGATTTTTTTCTTTGTAAAAGCTAAAGTTTACTTATCTCCTTTACCAAGTGACTTCCTAAGAGAGCTTTGTCATAGAATCGCAATTGAAGTTGGTACAGTACCGATCACGAAATATTCCACACCTCACTTGCACGGAGAGAATGGTCGAGTATATCTTCCTGTTATATTTCTCTAATAGCTAAAGTTCTGATGTTTCTAGAAACGGATTAATCTATTTTTGAGATAGGGAGGAACGTGCTACTACGAAAAGTCGGTGTCACTTTGTAAATGTGTGTTTGGTGAATATTCTGGTGATTGAAAACTTTCTTCAATGAGGTTGCATCATAAAATTAATTTCGAAATTATTACACCTTGAAATAGATTGTATAAATAACTTGTATATTCATTATAATTAATACTAGAGTAACTATGGATAATTAGTATTAATATAATTATTTTACAAATTATACTTTTTGTGTATTAAGTTGCATTTGAAATTGAAATTGAAAGGACGTGGATAATTGGAAACTAAAATTAAACCTAACCTTTTGAATTAAATTGCTTACAGTTCTCTATGAAACGAAAAAAAGTGAATACGCTATATAAAACTTGATTTTAAAACCGTTAACCTTTCGCTTGGATACAGAAGCTTTTGTTTTCCAAATCTTACAACGCGGACAACTGAACAAGTTCTAGGAGTGAGCAATTTATCAACATTTCCAATAGGGCAATATTTAGGTGGGGAATATTTCGTGATCGGTATAGTACCATTGATGCTGATATGTTGGAATACATGTGGCCTTTGCTATATTACAGAATTGACATTAGAAGTTGTCATGTGGAGTTGTCCCAGGAAATCTTAAAATACACTATCAGACCAATCGTCACCGGACACCCGATAACAGTAAATTAAACCGGACCCTAAACTGACATCTGCAACCGTTAGAGGAAGACTTTCCATCAGTTTGCGAGAATCGGCGAGAAACTTGCTCCATTCATCTTCGAATGGGCAAACAGCTCTCCCTTTGGTCTGCATGGTCTGGCTCTCAACCGGCGCTCCAGTTCGTTTCAAAGTGGGGTTGAGGTCTGGAATTTCGGCTGGCCAGTCAAGATTCCCCACACCCATTTCCTAAAACAGGTGTTCATAATGCTTGCTGTATAACAGGGAGCATTGTTGTGCTGAAACAGGTTTTGTTCATTACCAAAGTGTGACCACAAAGTCGGTAACGCAGAATTTGGTGCGCTTCGGCATTCATGGTTCCGCTAGAACAAGATAACCAAGACCATGCCATGAAAAGCAGAACCAGACCATGATGCCATCTCCCCTTAATTTACTGTGGATACGATACAGTCCTGTAAATATCGTTCTCCGAGCATTCGCCAGACCCACACGTACTTTGGACCGTCGCAACTGGTTGCGGGTCCCATTGAGGGCTGTGCTACTTGGCTTGTGAACTGGCGCTCGTCCATGAAAACCAAATGCGACGATCTCCCGGCGGACGGTACGATCACTTGTATCTCTAGACGACGCCAATATGAAGTCCTGTGCAACGTTGTTAACGAAGCCTTCCGGTTTGACATCATCACAGTTTCAAGCATCGACGGTCTCGATCTGTCGGTTTCGTCTTTTACTGGGTCTGGATTGGCATGTTAAAACCCCCTCTCGCTTCCACTTCAAAATAACATCACTCACTGTCGAGCGGGGTATCTGAAATTTGTTGGAAATCTTACTGATCGAATGCCCAACCCGTGGGTTCCAATGATCATCCTCCGCACAAAGTTCGCGTTGACTGTTCACATTGACTGCGGTAGTTGCTATGAGTGTATTCTAAGTTAGAATTTCTAACCCGTCAACGTCTTGTACAGGTTGTATGACGTGTACGAACTATCCCATGCGCTTTTGGAGAGATGTTCGGTGACGAATGGCCACATAGTATACATGTATATTATGTGTGTGAAAAGGACGCACACTTTCATAGATATTGCAGCGCCAAAAAAACAAACGAACTAACCAGTCAAGCTGTCTGTCTCAAAATTTAATCATTTTCGCTTTTCTATTATTCACATACCAAATTTCGTATCATTTGCATATTTCTTTCTTAGTGCATCAATGTTTTGGTCCAAAGAAGGTAATTGAGATGAGATGGAAAATTGGCCATATCCTGGAAAATGGGTTTTCTAAGCCAGTTTGCGATTGGCATGAATAGGCAGTTATTTGAGTCGCCAATGGGATGCTTGTTGATCTGTGATGGGAAATATTTATAACAATTTTAGTAGCCTGCCCGTTGAGGTATCCGTCTTTCAGACTAGTCTTCAGGTGGATATGCTTTATAACTGAAGTAATATTGGAAACAGGATTGTACTTTACTTGGTCGACGACTTTTGATTTTTCAGGTATTACAGTAACGCATTTTTAAGTCACTAGTGGCATTAAGCTCCTTTTTTGTTACATTTGAATAAATTCTTTTACACAAGCGTCGACTTATTCTCAGCTGCACAGACGTCCAAGTGGAGTAAGTGATGCTATATTTTCCACCCATCCAGTCGAAAGCAAAATTTTCAAAGAAAAACTGCCGAACCTGGAAATTATGTTCCTTCTAAAGTGGAAGTTAAAGATATTCGATTGAAAGATTGAAGTGGCTTCATTACGTAACGGAAATCGATTTCTCGGAGCAATCGGACATTTCCCCCAGAACCCCAGTTTTCGATCAGAAACGATTTCGGGCTCCCGATTCAAAAGGACTTTATTACAACATCTTCGATTTATAATAATAACAAGGAGAAGAAGAAAGTTTGAAGGTCCAATGAAATTGTATGTTGAATCTTTTGATCCTCGTGTGACGACACAGATCTTCTAGCCACCTTCAATGGGTCCGTAATGGTAAAAAGTTAATAAATCCGTAATGCCAAATTCAATGATCATCAGATTCTAATAAAAATTAATATTGATATTCTATAAATATATGCATATAAAGGTGATGTATGTAAATCTGTATCCACATCATGTGGACAAGTGGATATGTAAATCGTCCTGAGTAATGGCAGTTTCTATTCACCAACTTTAGTGGGAACAATGCATCAAAACGCCAATACTATAAGAATAATAGGTATGAGGATCATGGAGTAGCAGAGGAGATGAGTTGTGCTTAGTGGTGCTTACTAGGACATAACAGAAGAGATTTGTTTGCGGTTACCCAACGTGATTTGGCATACTTTAAACGTGGGATGATTGTAGGAGCTCGGAGCCATGGAGCGATTATCAGCGAAACTCTTGCATTCAAGAAATTAAGGTGACCAGATTTTCAAAAGGCAAAACTGGGACACTCTGCGATAACCGGAACCGGAAGTGAATGTATATGGCCGTGTACCGAAAATTACGCCAAAAAAGTCAGAAATGATCGGAAGTGACGTGTTTTGATTATCAAAATTCAACTGGAAGTAAGAAAGCAAGTCAAATACACAAACGAAAAACTTTTTCATGGAACTTTTATTAAAACTAAACCCATACATAATATAGTACTTCTTAGAACTATGAATTTCCTTCAAGAGATCTTTTCTCGAGAAAAGATATATGAAAAATTCAAAACAACTTTGACCATGATTAATCTTAGTGATTAGTAGAGCCTTCAATGTTTTTATATCTAGCTGAGTTTTTTCACTTTTCCAGGTATTGTTGATGTGAGAAAATACTCTTTCTGAGAAAAAAAAACGGGACAGCCCGGGACATTTTATTCAAAACTGGGAGAAATCCGGGACATTTTTTCAAGCCGGGACAGAGTGAAAAACCGGGATTGTCTCGGCTAATCCGGGACGTCTGGTCACCCTAGAAATGTTAAAGCACACCTTTTATTGTTAAAGTGTTTAAAGCTCGGACTGCCCGTCAAAAAAATAGGTTTCGACAAAGTGTCGATAACCATCGTTTAGTGAATGCTCGGTCGGAGCAGAGATATCAGAAAGTAAAGCTATTTATTCTTTCATTGAAAATTACAAAACATACTGGTAAACACTTAAGTGCAGCTGAAATTTCACGTGTTCATCTACTTTTTCACGTAGGCACATTATCGATTTAGGCATTTATCCCAATGCTGCCTCAGTTTCAGAATATCCTGCTCATAGAACTCCGTCGGGTGTACATTGGTTTGGTTTGATTTGTTTGACACTAACGTCCAAGATTTAATTAACAGCTTTCGTTTGATGACAGAATAAGCAGGCTTTGTTTATTAGGTGGCGTTGGTAGAAATGCGATTAAGAATGACAGGCCTTTTAGACGATAAAGACAGACCTGGGCCAACACCTTCTATAAAGAAAGCCTGTGAACTGAAAATTCATACATTGTTACAGGATCATAAGAAGTCATAATTTAGGGCTTATTATTGGTAGAAATACGATTAACAATGTCTTTTTATAATGATGTCTTTTTATAATGATGTATCAATGTATAAATTTTCAGTGCACAGGCTTTCTTTTTAGGAGGTGTTGCCTGGGCACTCAAAAATCATCTGACCACAGTATTCTGAGCAACAATCCAAACTTTATTGTCTCCAACAAACGAAAAAACACTCATTGTTAAAATCCAAGATGGAGACAATGAATGTTAGATTGTTGCTCAGACTACTATGGCAATACCTCCTAAGACACATTCAGCATCCCGCAGAAAGTGCACATTCTGCGCTCCGTGCATGCAGAATCTCTTCGTCATGAGATTCTGCATTTCCGGCGGCGGTGTTCGGCATCGAATCTGCGTTCTGTTCATTGCAGATTCTGCCCAACAAAGTGTAAAAAAGTTTAAGTTGCACTGTGTGGTGCATTCTTATCTTTTATGGCATTTAAAACCTTTGTTTTTAATTTAATTAATTTAAATTTAATTTAATTTTAACTTATTGATTGTAATACAATACATCCATGCAGGGCCTGTATGGCCAGAGGCCGACGAGTTGGGACCCTGGATGGACCTGGATTAACGACTGCTGTAAGATGGTCGCAGCAGCAACAGCGGGGGGGGGGGGGAGGTGAAGATCGTATCTCACTGATGGTCCCCCAACCAGTGACTAGCCGTGCCTGGTGTTGCTTAACTTCCCTGAAGTTGTGTGTTCAGTGGAAGCCCACCAGGCCACGGCCTCCCCCTGGTGGCGTTCGTAAAATTCGACAATGCAGGATTTGCGTTCGTCATGAGTGAAAAGTTTGCGGATCGAGGCTAACGAGAAAGACAGGCTCCGGCACTGAAGTCACCTGACCAAGATACCTATTAACAATGTAACTTTCATTGTTTCCGTCTTGTATTTTAACAATCAGTGTTTTTCCTTTGTTGGAAACAATGAAGGTTACATTGTTATTAGACCTATTTTGGTCAGGTGATTTTTCAGTGCCGGAGCCTGTATTTCTCGTTAGCCTCGTTTACGGATAAAACGATGTAGTTTTTTGAACAGAATTAACAGGCCTACGTCACAACTCTCCACTTACTGCGCGATGCCGAATGCGCCTCTAGAGAGAAAGCCAAACAACT
>JAHWFO010017310.1:276267-296872 GCA_023313115.1 Rhysida immarginata
TCCAGATACTATTAAGCATTTGTGTGATGAAGTTGAAAAAACCATCAGAGCTCACACAACTGAAAATGTTCTCCATCAAGCATGGTCTCAGATTCCACAAATAAGAATCCATGCCAAAAAGAATCGACACCGTATTGCAAAGCAAAAGGTGGCCCAATGAAGAACTGTGAAGGTACTCCTAATTAATTGGCTACTTACGAATATATAGGGAGTTTATCATCACTCTGCCTTGGTACACAATGGGCGGTCGTTTGAAGTCTTAGAAATCTTCAAAAATGTGCACCTCCTTGAGTCTTGAAACTGCTTCATCACCAATCCTTCCCATTAACATTAGCGAATAATAAAGTTAGCTCAATAATAATTGAACATGTAGAGTTCAATAGCACGAACTCCATTTTCCCATGATTCAATTCGAAAGGCTCCCCTAATTAAAAGCTAACAAATCCGACAGCTTTGGTTAACACGTTAACGATTAATTGATCCGATTAAGCCATCATCAGCCCCCTTCATATAATGCACGGTTATCCCTTAATGGATTCAAACTGAGTTAATTCCACTTGGTATATTGGGGCTCATTTTATATGCCACGTGAAATTAAATATTTCAGGCCCTTGTCAGAGTAGGACATATTGGTTCCATTGGCAGGGGGCATTTGAATTGTGAAATATTTATAACTAGTCGAGTCATATAGGTGCTAACGTGAATGTTAATGCGTCAGCGTTGTATTAAAAGCTTAATAATAGTTTTGTGAGTTTAAAAGCGAAGTTTATGCCATTCTGTGATAAAATGCATACCAGTGAAAAACGTTTAATCAATAATTCTTGTCTTTTATGATTCTATGAACACTACCCCACAGAAATCTCCAGTACAATGAAAAATTTATTTTCAAACAACTCTACGTGGCTGAGTATACGGATTACTTAGTAAGTAGAAGGTCCATATGTTGAGGGTTGCATTCTATACTGGGATGTGCTGCTTAGTTTTCACCAAAGTCCAGATTTTTTGATCATACAATTTTTGTCAGAAAGGTTCCAGGATTGATTTCTTAATTCTTTACCTGTGATTTTCAAACGCAAGAAATGGGTGTTCTTCATTCACCCGATACGTATCCTTTGTTTGGTTTGTTGGCGCATTTGGCATCTGGGGTGTTATTTTTAAACAGTCCAGTCACATTATTGTGACCACCCCCTACGTTCAACATCAGCGGGAAATGGTTACGTCCCGACGGTACGTACCAGTATCAGAGAGGGGGGGGGGGGTATAGGAAGGGTGTCAGAGGGAAGCAGAAAACATCGCAATTGTTGGAGTCATGGCGAAACGTAGCGATTTATCCGACCTCCAAAATGGCATGATTATCGGTTTCCGAGCCAAGAGCGATAGTATTTCCGAAACGGCTAGTTTTGTGAACTGTTCGCGTGCCGCCGTGTTGAAAGTGTTCCCGTGCATGGATCAATGGAAATACGCATCTGTCCGTTCAGACCATGTCCACCCTTACATGCAGATTGTATTTCCTTATTACGCTAAGGGGTACTAATTTCCACGTCTGCGTGAGCGCAACATCCTAACCAGCGCAGTTGTCCAACTACCGAACTTTTCGAACGCACCTTGTATAATTAAACTTTTAATTATACAAGGTGCGTTCTTATTGCTCTCATAGGCCGCAACAGTTTTCTTGGCATCGACAACAAGCTACTCTTGTACAGCACGATTATTTGGACCATCTTGCTCTGCGGCATGCCAAGGTGGACGACTATATTTACAAGTATGTAGATGAAATAAACTTCAATCATTCCAGAATGTTAGTCTGAGGATTACAGCCCAACTCTACAGGAGAACTGAAGAATCAGTCCGTCCACAGCGACCTATGTTAACGACGGCGTCTTAGACATCTTCGCTCATTAAGCTGTATTCTTACAGAACTATCACTGTTTTCATTAGATTTGCATAACTCATCTAAACTTATCCTGAAATTTGCATCGCAATGTGACGAAATTTGCTCTGTGCAGTTGTTTATTACAAATAAATAATTAATAATAATTCTAATTCCTTCTCGGTTATAAAGCGTAGTCATTGTGCAATCGTTGTTTATATTGAGCTTATGCCCTGTGCAATGAAGTCTCAGCGGGGGAGCTTTGCCGTCTCTGTCTCCCAAGACAGGGCTGAGCTCCTTAAATATAATTGCTGAGTTAATAGCTACTCCATGTTTATTATCCGATCATCTTCTGTCTTTTCCTCCTCCTCTCGAACCCTTAATAAAGACAAACAGCACTTGATCCTCCAGACGTCTAATTACTTTCCTTTGTCTCGGTCTGTTGAGAAATTGAACTCCATCATGGAAGCCACTACCCCCCCCCCCCCCCCCCGCGTCTGTGTGTGAGATACATAATAGATAAATAGGGTCGGATAAACAGATAAAAGATCATTAGAGAGGGTCGGTCGATTTTTAGCACTGTGCAGCAGAAGTTAATTCCTTAAAAGCATCCTTATTGGATTTGGAGAGACGAGACCGGCAACAAGTCCCCTAATTGCTCGCAGTACCCACAGTGCACTGCGGCTGCTGCTTCTAGATAAGGGATTAATATCGAAAATGCAAGGGACAGACTGTAATTTGAGCGCTTACCTAAAGCAGATTAAGAAACGGGAGTGGGGAATAGAATGAAAATTAATTTTTTTAAAAATCAGAGAGATTGATGTCCTGTGATTAATTGCCCCCCCCCCTCTTCTTGAATAGAATAAAATTAATTATGTTATAAATGTGAAATTTTAATAAATTAGTTTTAATTAAAATTGTTCTTCATCTATAGTACCTGAGTCTTAATGCTCATAGTCATACAGTTTCTGAAGATGGAAGTTAACGTAGCCGTTTATTTTTTGCAGCATTAGATAAAGAATGCAATATCAGAATGAGCTCTTAAAACAACTGGAAGAACTTTTGAAGAGGCTTTCAGATCATAATAAAATTTCAATTTATCGACTCAAATAATAAAATAAAGCAAAAAAAAAAACAAAAAAAAAACTCGTCTTCGTTCTTCAATATAGCACGACCGCAGACAATACGGACATCACTTTTAATAAGATGTGTTTCAAAAAATTATGGCCACTTTTGTTTTCTTGTTCTAAAGAAGTTGTAAGAAACCAACGAGGGATGAACCTTTTTTTTCCAGTTATTTTGTTAAAAGAGTATTGTTTATTTTTTCCCGTTGTGATAATGGAGCCTCCAATTAGATTGTAGCTCTATACCTAGTAATTAAAATTAAAAAATCAAAAAAATAAAACTGAATGTAATTGACTAGTTGTCGTAAACCATAATGATATCAGATGCACCTATGATTAGTAATTCGTAGATCTGCACCGAAATTTCCGGAGTGCTTGTACTGTAATTTTTTATTATTTATAAGTTGTATATTTATTTTATTAATATCAAAAAATATGCCCGCTCTCATAAGAATATTGCTTTATGTTGTTACCCTGAAACACTTCCTATGTACCAGGTCTGTAAATATGAAACCGGAATTTTCCCATAGATGGCCCTAGCTGTCGATGTAGTTACCGTCAAACCCCGTCTTGGCGCCATTAATTACTCTGATATCAAATTTTGACAAAGATTTTCCACACAATACACGTTTCATCCAACAGCATAGTTTGTAACAGCGTTGAACATGTCGAATTTGTGCCTGGAAACTACGGTTTGCGGACAGCATTGATTTTCTGTTACCATTTGAAGAAAACTGCTGCAGAATCTCATCAAATGCTTGTCGAAGCTTACTGTGAGCACGCTCTTGATAAATCACAGCGCTTTGAGTGGTTTAAAAAATTCAAACGTGGCGATTTTGACGTCAGAAACGATCCTCTGTGTTTGGCGGGATCAGATGGTTGTGATCTACTATGAGATGCTGAAACCTGGCGAAACCGTTAATACTGAACGCTACCGACAACAAATGATCATCGATTTGAAAATCAAGCTTTGCGTGAAAAAACGACCAGAATACCAAAAAAGGCAACACAAAGGGATTTTGCTTCACGATAATGCACCAGCACACACAGCAAACCTGATTGAGGCGTTTAGTCGGGAAATACTTTCGCATGCGGCTTACTCACCAGATTTGGCTTTATCCTGACATTCAAACCTCAGAACAAGTCTGGGAAAATGGCCTCACAGCTTACGCTGGCCAGCAGCTGGATTCGAACCCGCGGTTATTCGTTTCCAGCGCGGCACCATACCCGGTTGGCCACCCGAGCAGGCAGATTTGGCTTTATCCTATTACTACTTATTTGCATCGATTAGACACGCACTTGCTGAGCAGCGCTTCAAATTCTTATGAAAATGTACGAAAATGGCTCGATGACTGGTTGGTCTCAAAAGAGCAACAGTTTTTATGTCGTGGCTTCCACAAATCATCAGACAGGTGGGGAAAATGTATCCACTTCGAATAAAATATTTTTATCATTTTCATAAAATAAACTTGTATTTTCTATACAAAAATTCCGGTATCATATTTACATACCTCGTACAAAGATAGCCCCCCCCCCCCCCGTCCATTTGGTTAGGGAAAAGTCAGGGATTTTCTTTTGCGTTAACTTGGTAGACACCTTGGAGCGACATTTGGAGGGAGAAAAGTGGGGAAAAAGTGATAACATTTGACAAAACATGGATCTACTTAAGCATTTACACCAAAAGGTCCTTAGATATTTTGTGCAGGACAGTGCTGCAAGGCAATTTTTTACGAATATATAGGATTTAGGAACCAACACATACCAACACATAAAAACAAATTGGACGATAGCCTTCATGAACAGGGTGGCCGTAGAAGCAGGAATCGTGGCTATCAATTTCAGTAACAATCCGTTGAATCACGAGATAGACCACTGTACATTTGGTCCACTCTAAACGACCTTGAGAAATCGACGACCTCGCACATCCAATCGTCTATGGAAAACCTGCAATGAAATATGGGACATTCCATTTCGCTCGCATGATATAGTGAAAACATAGCAAGACGCAAAGACAACGCATAAGGTTCATCTCATAAGTATAGAGACTTTCTTAAGTCAAACGGCAATGGACAAGGTTTTTTTTCACAGTAAAATAAAAATACAGATATATTATTCACAATTTGAACAATGCAATCTTATATCTTGAGGAAAAATGGATTTTTTGGGGTTAAAATAATGTATGTTCCGTTTAGTAAAGAGAATAGTGTCTCATAAGTATAGAGACTCCCTCTTAAAAGCAAAGTGGACAAGGCCCAATATAAAAAAATGTTTGTTTTTTTATCATGAACTGCTTTTACATTAAAATAGCTAGAAATGATTTGGAAATCAAATTCTTTAAAATGCCACGTGGAAAATACTTCACCAAAGATGAAATAAAGATGAAATTTGGAAGACGAAAGCTGTTGGGAAGACAGTTAAAGAAATATGCACAGAAATTAGAAGATCGAAGTCCCTTGTTCACAAAGTGATCGCTGAACACCGAACATCTACTGCTAATAAGAGAACAGAACGTCCAAAGGCGACTTCCGAAAGAGTCAATCGTCGCATCCGCCATCTTACTGCCACTGGGGAAAAATACTTAAGAAAAATTTCACGTGAGATATGTGGAAATGTGTCGAAGGATACTGTACACATAAGGATTAAAGATAAGCATCTGACTTATTCAGAAAAGATCAAACCACCCCTAACCAAACAGCACAAGATCTCACGAATGGAATGGGCAAGAAAACACATGGCTTCGACTGATGAGTAGCTCAAAGTTTTCTTTTCGGACGAAAAAAATGGAATTTAGATGTACCTGATGGGAAAGCCTATTACTGGCATGATTCCAGACAAGAAGCTGATACGTTCTACAGCAGACAACAAGGAGGTGGAAGCGTGGTTTGGGGAGGTTTTTCGTTCAATGAAACCATAAATTTGGCAATTCTGAAAGGAAAGCAGAACTCTTCTACATATCAAGAAACATTATCATCTCATTTACTGCCAATTACGACCACTCTGGTTGGATATGAAGTGTTTTCTAGCAAGACAACGCCAGTATCCTTATTTCAAAGTCATTAAGTGAGTCAAACAAAATCACTGTGATGAAATGGCCAGCAAGAAGCCCCGATTTAAACCCCAGAGAGAATCTATGGGGTGTAATGACACGGGCTGTTTACGCAAATGGACGACAGTACACCTCTGTGAGTGAATTAAAAGATCCGATAGAGAAATGTTGGTATAACCTGGAACCAGATTTGCTTCAAAAACTCGTAAGATCAATGAAAGATAGGGTTTTTAAAGTAATTGCTTCTGGTGGCAACACCATATAAATAAATTATAAAAAATAGTATTTTTGCTGATCAGTCTCTATACTTATGAGATACTATCTCTTTACTAAATGGAACAGTACATTTTTAACGCCAAAAAACAGTTTTTCCCCTCAAGATGTAGGATTGCACTGTTCACATTGTGAATAAAATACCTGTATTTTTATTTTATTGTGAAAAAACCCATGTCCATTGCTGTTTGACTTAATAAAGTCTCTATACTCATGAGACGCATCTTAGAACAAGTGATGGTGGTGCATGGTTTTTCATAGCCGTAGTAAGCATTCCAAATTCGTTCACAATATGGACCTAATACCATATTGACCAGTATATCCCTCTATCTCCACCTCGGTAACTCCCGGTGGGTCAATTAAAACCAAGCTAAATAGTGAAGTAGCACATGTACATAGTAATGTGAAATAGGTCTGTCATACGAAACTAGATATTACTAACCGGGCTTTGTAATTAAATTTTTATTTAGAATAATAATAATAATAATTTATAAATAAATAAATAAAAAAGTAAGGCTCGCTTACATTGGAAAACAAAATAGATTCCATTAGTAACCATTTGTAAGAAAAACATTTCAGTGTTTCTAACAAGATAAACTACTCGAAACAGTTTTTATATGAAAAAATTAAAAAATATACAGCACCTATGTACGTTAACAACATTGACAACGTGGGTGTATATCCCCTTTCGGATATCCATCTGGAAAATAAAAAATTTACAAACAAACGATGACCAGTTCATTGATCGGTGGTGTAGCACTACATCCACACTCTATACAAGATAAAGGAACGTTAGAATTAGAAAACATACAAGTCGGCGGCTGTGTGTGTACTCGTATACGCATTGAGGTGAATCGGCCGACCTGAAATGAAATTGTCTCCTACGCATTAATGTTAATTAGATAGCCCATTCTAAAGAGCACGGTATTGTCACATGATCTCGCAGCTTTTGGTCCTGTCCCGTAACTCCGCTTTCAGGTCCAGGCGGCTCTTGAACCGGCGGCTGCTCTCGATCGATGGAGCGCTTTCTGATGGTGGTTGCTGTTGTTGTTGCTGCTGCTGCTGCTGTTGAGGTTGTTGTTGTTGTTGTTGTTGTGTGTGGTTTTTGTTGAGACGACCGAGAGCTGCTAGTGCTGCCACCTCGAACGCCTCCCGTGCAGTCTTGCTCAAGTGGCGCGACGATGCCTCGACGTATGTGGCGGCTGAGATCTGGCGCGACGTCTCCAAGGCCTGAAAGGAATGAACAATAGGAGTATTACTGGATGTGGAACATGTTGCACCTTTATGCTTTAGTGACTCTATTCGTGAAACAATGCATCCTAGAACCCACATATGGCATTACCTTTTTCCATATCAAATGTGTCAATTTTCAAAATTTCCACAATATTCTTCTAAAACATGCTCTATAAGATACAAGGCAAGGGAACCAGCAGGCCACTCCAGTATCCCTATATCACTTAGGGCTTACATCCTTGTCCAGGCTCTGAAACTCCAATGGTTCCTGAAAAGTCTGGCCAAGCTTTATATGATCAGATATCATAAAAAAATCTGGTAATGCCAACTTCAGGTATTTCTCAAGGTACCATGAACAGTACAAAAAGTCTAGTCGACGTGGTCTGGCAACTGCTTGACTTTGAGGTTTAAGGATACCTCCTTGCTTAAATGCACACTGCGACAACGTTCTCATGTTGTTCATGCATTACCAACGACGTGGTCCATCCAGTAAGAGGATTGGTCTCTAGAATCTCATAATGCCATGAACTTGGGAACATGCAGCTACCAGAGTATGGATATGTAGAAGGTAGCTGTATAAAGTACATAGAGCTCTTAGAGTGGTCTGCTATAGGAAGGTCTTTGGCATCAGAGAAATCTTCAAGTACAGTCAGAATTTCATGGGTTTGTGTTAGCCTAAAGAGCGAAAGGTTCTTGAAATGACATTTGTATATGCCTTTTACTTTAATGCCAATGAATGTATTTGTGCATAGTTCTTATAAATTCTGTTGCTTGCAATGGATGCATTGTTTCTGAATAACGTCAGCAGAAAATTTGGTGAACAAGTACTGTTGTTCTTAAGGCATATACTACCCCACGATAATGGACCAGATTGTTTTTGAAGAAACTAACCCTGTACGTTTTCACTTTATACTGCAACTTTACAAATTATTTTAAAACTGAGGATTCGATAACCCGCGCAAGCGCAGTTAGAACTAAACCTTCCTCTAAAAACTATCGTTCACCGCCATCACGTGAAACTGGAGAAAGGTTAAAGAAAAGTAATGATCGTTCAAGTTTTTTTTTACAGCCTTCCAGTGACAGGAGGGCGATTGACATGTCGCCCGATAATGTTTGGAGCGGTGACTTATTTCTAGGGGTCTTTTGTAGGGCTGTGTTTGGAAGGGGTTCAGTGACTTCTTCCTTACTTTCTCCGAAGTGACGACATTGCTTTTGCCTTTGTTGTTCAGATCGACGTCCTGTCGCTTGTCACTTTGGCAGCCGCACAGAATGACGGGGACATTGGGTGCGTAGTGGCGGACTTCGGGGTACCACTGAAAGAGAAAGAAATCGATTTAGGCGTTTGTTACCGTGTGAAGTTAAAGTTATTATGAAGTAATTGTTAACTTAATCCCTGTTAAAAACATTATGACTAGTGGTATAAGAATGTGAGAAGAATTTCTCATAGTAACATGCAAATTTCACTGTATGTCTAGAAAAACAGGAGGGCAGGCCTGAACGTTGAGTAATTTCAGCAGAAATTGGATGGAATGCAACAACAGTCGAAATTGGTGACGATGGCCTCAACAAATAAAATCTGTTTTCCATTTGGAGTCTTTTAAGCGAATTTTCAGCGATTCTCGTTTAGCGTGTTTGATTTTCAAGCGATTTTTAGGCACCTTTTTCAGATCTTGCCAATCAGGTGCAATCTCTTTCGATAGGCATTATAGGTAGTAGTATTCGCCAATTCAGGTGGAGATTCACCGACACGGATTTTCACGACTTTCCCTCGTGAATTGCTCGAAGCTCAATCTTAGACGCTATGTTGTACAAAGTGAATCGACCAACAGATCAGACAAGAGTCGGGATAACGCCTGAAAAACACTAAATGGAAAACGACCGTATAACACATCGCACTTTTAGTTGACTTTACAGTGAGTGGCCAGTTTATTAGGAACACTCCCGTGTTGCGCCATCCCTAGCAACTATAACATCACGAATTCGCCGTGGCTTGGATTCAATCAGCCTCTGGAAGCTTTGTTCCGTGATGTTTGTCCATGCGGATGCAACAGCTGCTCCCAGTTGATGCTTCTTGGATGATGGTGGATCCATGTCTCGAATAACCTGTCCCATCTCATCCCAAAGATGTTCGATTGGGTTCAAATCCGGGGACCGCTGCCACTGGACTCCAGAACAATAGAAAGCCGTCATGTAGCGTGACGAATCCCGCCGCCAGTTGTAGCGATCCGATATACGTGTTGGCGAATGCCTGGCGAACGACCACAGCGAAATTTGGACGAGGTGGTATCGTCGTCTGATCCTGCTTTTCGTGGTATTGTCTTGGTTCTCTTGTTTTAGTTCGCGTAACCGTGAATGCTGAAGCCTACTAAGCAGTTGTGGACAATTCTGCGATACCGACATAGTTGTCGGCGGGAATCTTGCTCCCATTCATCCTTCAAATTGGCAAACAGCTCAGTGGTGTTCTTTGGGCGGCCATGGCCTGGCTCTTAATGACCCCTCACATTCGTCCAAAAGGTGTTCAATGGAATTGAAGTCCGGACTTTGGACTGGTCAGTCAAGTTTTCTCACACCTATTTCCTTAAACCAGATATTAATAACGCCTGCTGTACGACAGGGAGCATCATCGTCCTGAAACAGGTATGTGTTCCCACAATGTCGGTAGCGCAGAATTGTCCACAACTGTTTGGTACACTTCGGCAATCTTGGTTCCGCAAAACTATACCAAGAGGACCAAGACCATACCTTGAAAAGTAGGACCAGCGAAAAGACCATGATGTTACCTCCTCTAAATTTCACAGTGGGTACGACACTGTCCTGTAAATATCGTTGTCGGGTATTCGCCAAGCCCACAAATAGTAGCGGGATTCATCACTCCATAGGATGGTTTTCTATTGTTATGGAGTCCAGTGGTGGCATTCCTTGCACCACTGTAACAACGGGTCGTATTGTGGGCTGTGATATTTGGCTTGTAACCCGCTACTCGTCCATGAAAACCGTGTACGACGATCTGCCGGGGACGGTACGATCACTTGCATCACTAGACGATGCCGATCGAAAACCCTGTGCCAAAGTTTTAACAAGCATTCCCGTTTGATATCATCACACGTTTCAAACATCGACGGTCGCGATCTGTCAATTTCGTCGGTTTACTGGGTCTACGTTAGCATGTTATCATTCGCTGCCGCTTCCATTTTAAAATAACACTACTCACTGTTGAGTGGGGTCCTGAAATTTGTTGGAAATCTCACGGACCGAATGCCCAAATGATCATCCCTCTTTCATCCGCAGTAAGTTCGCGTCGTCTGTTCATATTGCATTACATAGTGCATTACATAGAGGACAAACATGTAAGCATCAGGTACAAAGGAATTTTGAAAATCGGCTAACAAATAAGAATTTTACGGACCAGGAGGCAAAATTTCTTCAACACGTATATGTTGATTTGTACTAGCGGTAGCAGTGTTTGGCAGGAACCCTACGAAATAACGGATCCAGCATGTCTTCTCGAGATAACTCAAGATTCTGTGGGTGTGGTGTCATAAATGGAGTTAAGTCGGTAAATACCCGGATATATAGGGAAACTCAGCTGCAGTGCAAGAACAAACTGACATTGACTTAGAAGCGCTTAAACACCTTATTGACTCTAAGCCAACTCGTATGCATGCAATTGTAATTTCGATCAAAATGGGTTCAATAAAATGTTAATACACGTTTCTTCTTCATTGGCTAATGTATGTACTGAAGCCTCTACGCATTCGGACTAGTTGCTCCATTCCAAAACCGAATTCGGTTCCAGGTCGAATATTTAATTAAATTCTACGCATATTAACGGAACCCCCTTGCGGCCTTTTCAGTTACTCTCTTTAGTTGTTTATCAAATTATACATTCAAACACGCTAAAAGCAAACAAATGACTCATAAAAGTGAAGCAATAACCTTATCCCGACTTTGATTTGATTCTTCTTAAAAGATTTCTTCAAATCCCCTTCCAAGTTGAACCCCCTTAATGAGATACGTTTCCCAAATCCCCAAATTGTTATTCAGCAGGTGAAATTTGGCTGTTTTTTTAATTTTGTTTTTTTCTTTTCTTTTCTCACCTTGTTGACTGTGTTTGCGAGCGAATCCGGCTGATCGATCTGGAAGCAGAGAAGGAAAATCCTCACATCCTGATAGGCCAGCGGACGTACCGAGTCGTAGGCTGGAGAACCTGGAAAAAAGCAAGAATAACAGGAAAGGCACTTAAATCACATGGTCTTAGTCTGCATGTTTATTAATATTGCATTTCGCCACTTCTTGTGTTTGTTGGTTTAATTTCATTTCGCAGCGCGAGATGTTTACTTGTCTTGTAGAAGAATAAAAAATTAATTGCTTTGCTCTCCAGCAGGCAGCGCTGTTTTCATATTGGTTTTTCAGGCCTTGAATTATGCATGAAGACGCCTGTCTTAAATAAAAGTATAGGAATAATTAACAAATAGAAACATAAACAACCTTTAAGTTCCATACCCGCACTGGGAAGTAATAGAAAAAGACTGCTTATTTATTCAATTTGTACATATATAGTAAAATCAAAATTCTAAGACACTGTTTTTTCATCTCGTTTTCGAACCGCTCCGTCAGCATCGAGCGTATTCCTGAGCATCACTGAGATACTTCAGCTCCTCCATCAGTTCAGCTGAGGCTCAGAGTCCAATGTACGATGATAAGTCAAGATAAAAGTCGCAAAATGATTTGAAAAGAAAGTTGAAATATTTACTTGATGAAATTAGGCACTTGTCCCAGCGTTTCACGAATCCTTGGAAGCCGGCAGCGAAGAAAGTTTGTGGTTGGCGTGAAGCAGCTGGTAACCTTCAGGCAGACCTCCTCCATATCCTGGAACGGGTGACCATCCAGATGATTCTTCGGTGAGCTTAAGAGTAAAATTCGGATGGTGCTAAATCGGACTGTAGAGCGGATGTTCCAGTCGTTCCCAACCTAGGAACTTATGTGAGCTGCTGTGATATTGGCATGGATGAGCAGGACCTACCTCCAATAAAAGAACTCCACCTCGCAAAGTACCTGGACGTTTCCTGCGATACGTGGCTACATTAACGGTGTAATTCTGGGACAGAAATTCCACGAGTAGGACCTTTATTGTCCCAAAACATGGTGACCATCTTAACCTTAAACTTTTTCATTTTGGGTGATGAGGGATGTTTCCGGTTCACGCCGGTGAATAATAATTTCATCATCAGCGACGATGCCGTTGAGGAACTCACAATCCTGTCTGACGCTCATGAGATGCTGTAATGATAGACCCATTCTGGTGTCTTTGTGTTAGTCAGTGAGTTTACGAGCAACCCTTCGTGCACACAATTCTATAAGCTGTTCCTTGTGAGCAATTTGACCTGTAAAGCCACCTCGTCGATAGTCACACGTCGATTGGCACGGATCATACCTTCCACTTTTCTCATAGTAGAATCACTGCGAAATTCTGTACAACGACCTGGATGAACGGTATAAACTGATGCTGGTTACACCACTCAGTTGTAAACGGCTTTCCTGGTATCATTTTCTTGTGCACTTGCTCAGCAGATTTGCTCTGCGTCCACAGAAATTGAATTACGACCCATTGTTCATCACGGGTACCATCACTAACACATATGCCATCTTATCCGCCGCATGAGAACGTGACTACGAGCGATGGTGCTGGCACCTATGCCGACATTTGCGTAAAGGATCATTGCAACGACCGATATTCATAGCACAAGTTCATGTTGCAGCAATTTGAAAATATTTCATTTTGCGACTTATATATTGACTTATCCTCGTAAAATGCGCAAACGAAAACTGTTTCGACGAAAAACTTACTGAAAAACGGTTCTATAAAGATAGCCAGCTTTCACTATTATTTGGAATATCCTTCAAATTCAACAATAACTGCAAATAATTCTTCATTAAAATTTCAAAAGTCATGACAAATACAGCTGTCCTGAAGTTTATAAATTAAAATGACGTGAGAGTGGCCCTTACTATGTTGGATGTATGTCGAGACAATTTCTAATCTGATATAAGGAATATTTATGTTCGATAATGCAACTCTAGAGACAATTGATCTGACTACGCCCAGCATACACGGAAAGTGCCAAAAGTCATGGGATGCCTATTCAATATTGTGTAGAACATCCTTTTGTCCGACAAAGTTCAGCAACTGGACTTGGCATGGACTCTACCAGTCGGCGGAAGTCCTCTGAAGAGCTGTTCATCCATGCAGTTTCGATTGCCGTCCATAATTGCCCGAGTGCTACGGGTCCAGGCTCTTAAGCACGACTGGATCGTTCGATAATATCCCAAATATGTTTGATGTCTGACGGTCTAGTGTGACCAATTCATTCGTTGGAATTATTCAGAATACAGAGGGCTGAGTACGTCACAACTAAACGATTTGCAAGCGTCATAAGTCTATGAGAAACCCCGCAGCCATGTTCGATGATGTTCTATTTGGTATTCACGGTATCGAATTATGGCTCTGCATCGCAGTTTCCATTCAATAATTCTTCGCCGCAAAGAATTTAGGTCGATCTGTGCCCACCTCTCTTCACAGGCTTTCCATAGATCGTCCAATGTACGGGGTCGTCTACTTCCAAGGGCGCGTTTCAGCAGTCCAAAGCCGCAATAATCCATGTGGGATGCATCTGGAGATTTCAAACGGAATTGAATGTATGCCCGTGTCCTATTCCAGTGTTCGCAAATGGGCGACCGGTGACTTGGACGTATGACTCTCAGCTTTATCCTGATGCTCCCATACCAGTTTCGGACGCTTAACCGGTCGGAGATTTTTGTGGAATACGTTGGGTACCGTTGACTGTGATTCCTTACTTTATTTGCGACAGCCCTATGAGTTTTGGGGTTTTCTGCAGAGTTGAGACGCTTGACTTTGGCTACAACCTCCGGTGTTCTGCTTGGAGTGGGTCATTCTCTCGAGGGTCCAGGTTCGTCCAACGCTGCTGGTATTGCGGTTTTTCTATTTCTATTTATTATGTTACAGATTCCTACCTTCGAAATGGTGAGACCCCTGGATTTGCATTGTTTCATAATCATGGAATAGGACCACTTCGCGTCGGAAAGTGCATTTATATATCCTTCCCAATATCTATCGATTTTTGGTGGCATTCTCACAGCTAGCTTTTGTACAACAATTAAGAATGATGAAGCGATGTCCCCTTTATAGCTCCTCGCGACCGCATAGCCCTATCAACCACGTGGCTGGAGAATTTGCATATGTAAATCGTTTAGTAGTAACATACTCAACCCTTTGTACTCCTCAAACCATTCGCGAGACATGTAGACCTTTGATATGGCGCATTGTCCTGGAATATCCCATGACCACTTCCATTAAAGGGCTGCAAATGGTCACGAAGCAGCTGGACATAACCCTACACAAAGATGGGATTCCCACCAGCTTGCACAATGCTTTTCGGACAACTTGGGTCCATGACCTCATGGGTCTGCGATACACTCGAACCCTACCATCAGGATAAACCAAATTGAATCGTGATTCATCGGACCAAGCTATGTGTTTCAGTCATCTAAGGTCCAATGAATATGTTCATGAGTGCTGTGAACAAAGGTACTTTTGTCGGTCTTCTGCTGCTATATTCCATAAGAGCCAAATTTCGCTGCACTGACCTTATAAACATGGTTCGCCCCTCATTAAATGTGGTTGTTAATTGACGTAAGACCATTCTGCTCAAATGTCACGAGCATTTAGCAGCCGTGTTCGGGCTAATAGCGATTTCTTTTAAATTATAGGGAGTTTTTTTAAATGGATGTAATTAGACAAGAAAATTAGCAATCATAATTTAAGAAACTTCATTTTGGTCTTGCTAACTATGCCAACGGGTTCACTTATTGTGTTTGTCACCAAATACGCCATTCGTAGTTGGAATGTAATAATAATAACAAGAAATTAATCCTCTCGAGAAAGGTATCAGAAAGTAGCAAAAGCCCTGAGATCATATATTTTTACCCTTTTATCTGCAATTTTTAAACCCCTCCCCAATATTTATAATCGACGAGAAGTTATGTTAATATGAGAATATTCTGGGTAGCTCAAACCCACTTGAAAGTTAATCAGGGGAGAAACAAGAATTAAAATCTGAAATTAAAGCAGTTTTGAAAATATGCTAAGTGGAGGGCCACAGTTAACAATCTGGCATCATGCCAGTTGCTCCCAATAGAGATATTTGCCTAAGAGGCACTGTGTTAAGTTAATCTTTGTAAAATGTACACATTGCTAACATGTATCTAATACCACACATAAATTTCAAAGCATCAAATTGACCTTCTCTTTCTAATTGCCTTTTTCCATGATGTGAGCTCATAATAGAGGGGGGGGGAGTTATCTGTTCTGTAAACCAACATTATGATAGTAATAATAAATGATGATGAATAAATACTTATTATTTAAATATACTTGTCACGTGGTAAAAGACCGAAAATGAAGGTTTTGTCGTTCAACAGCATGGATGCCAGTCACGGGCAGGAAAGAAACAAATCAGCCAATCGGCGTCGAGTCCGATATCGCGGTAGCGCGCCAGAATTCAAAGGCGAAAAAGGCGGTAAGAAATTTGCAAGCAAACGGTTCGGACGGGAATCGCAAAGGACCCGGTGGGTTTACGCTAAGGTCCGTGAGAATAAGGAACAAGCCCAGCGAGCGCGGCTGGAGAATTCCTTTCGTCGACGGCGATGACGAAGGAGCCCGCCGCGACAGCGAAAGACGTGGAGGTACAAAGTCAGCGCTGCTACGCATTCAAATCGCCGGTGAACGCTAAAGGACTCAAGGAGAGGCGTTACGATAGAGGTACCGGCGAACCGACCAACGGCGAGTACCACGAGGTATTTTCTAACTCAACGGCTGAAAATACTCCGCCCCGCAACACGAGGTCGACTTCACCGCCGACATCCACTCCCCCGTCACACCGAACTGATTCCAGCGATATTCCGCCCTTCGTTTGGCATCGTGAGATTCTCCTACAGCAGGTATCGCTTACATGTTTATTAAGTTTTACCTGTTTGGTGTATCTAAACGGTTCCTCATTAAGATATTTGCATATTCGTATGTTCCCTGATATGACTAACATAAACGAACGTTATAACGAGCTAATAGGAATCTTCCCATTCTCATTATCGAACAATATCGAGGGAGGTGCCGGTGGTTTGTTTCCACGACTCGAGTTAACCTGAATTGCTGTTATTATTTGCCACGCATTACAGTGCTTAACGAGCTGGTCTTTTTCCGTTACGAGACCCCGACTGGACTAAACTTTATATCTCTTTATAACTTTATAATATTATGCGCCATTAGTTTGACTATTTCCTTTCATCCTCTTAAAGGCACGTTCAAAGTACTTTCCGACCTCAGCAAATCTTCCCTCAGGCGTACAATAGTTACGGCCGACTTCATCAGCTTCGTGTGCTACGCTAATCAACGGCGATTTCATTAACCGGACAAGTCTTTAAGAATAATCACGTTTTTTTAAATTGTTCATATGAGGATTCCCCGTCCACTGAAGAAAGCGAGACGGTGAGGGGATAAAAGTAGGATGCACCGCCTGCAATGTAGCTGACCTGCGTACAGAACAGCTCTAAACATCCAATCACTGTAATGAGCAACTCGTGGATGTCCAGCATCGGGTCGCTGAACATGAAACGTTCCATTTTCGCGGAGTCGAATGTGAATTCTGGTCAACAGCCGGCTGTCAGGTTGTACTCGATGTGGAAACTGGTGACGATAAATTCGTGCAGCGTTCCTGCTGTTTCCATTTTCTACACCGTAAATGTAATGAATGTCGGCAAGCTCAGCATTTGTGAATCTCTGCATGACAGAACTGATTCCACAACACAATGAACAGGCTTGTTTGTAATAGAAACTTTTTATTGCTAAGCTTCGAATTTGCATGCATTAACATATTGTGAACTTGTCTTTGCAATAGGGGTGGTTGATGAATTTAATTATGTTTTATCAAGTGACACTTCATTGACGACAATCAATTAGCAACAGATCACGCCTACATTTTGGGAGAGTTCATCATAATGCAAAACAGTTCGAACCTTATTTATCAGTGTCAGTAATTGTGGTTCAGTACCATTTCGGTAATGGGGTGACAAAGTTTAAGGAGTTCAAATTACCGTCATTGGATGTTTAGAGCTGTTCTGTACGCAGATCAGCCACATTGCAGGTGGTGCATCCTAATTTTAGCCCCTCATTTCTTTGCAGGGGTTGAGTTTCCCTAAAAACACTAGAGAAAAGATGCTTATGGTTGCGCCCTCTATCACCTCGCAAAGTTTGTATCAGGAATTTTGAGACACCCTGTATATATGTGTAGTTCAACGTGTTAAGCGATGAAATACATCGCAGTGTCACGTCGCAACTCGTCAAGTGAATGAGTTTCTATAATAGCGCTTTTAATTTGGTGATTGGATAAGTACGTCCGTATGCTCACAAGTAGTGCGCATTAAATTAAAGTGTTTCTCGACGGACATGCCCAGCACGATTTTACTGTTCTCTGTGAATTTCACAAGCCTAGTTAATTCTGTTTCAATTTTCTGCTTCCATTGTATGTCAGATCGCATAAAAAAATTTCTTCTTATTTTACTCATGTGCCTGATTTCGTTGTCTTTCCATACATTACCACGTGACAATACTACAATAAATTCATTATAAAAGCAGTACATCTAATTTTTAGTTTCCTTTGATTTCAGGCAAACAAAAGTGTGAATTCAGGCATAATCGTATTGAACAACTATCAAGCTTAGGAATTGCATTGGGGTATTACATCCAACAGTAAGCTTTATTTATTAATCAAATACAAACTAAATGAAATATAATATTAAAATATTCTCAAAGGGAACTGTTGCAATTTTATGTTTGGTTTGACGAGATATTAACTTTGTGGATTTATAGTTGCTGGTATTGATTTTTGCAGTTTGCCTAATAATTTATTCATTGTTGAAATCTAACTGTGAAGATAACTAAACATGCTATGTGGAATATGCTTGCCATATACCAATATGTGCTTAAGATTTGGTAGAGAAATGAGATGGAACCAGCGAGCGTGCTACTTAGATTAATGCTATTGCAATTTATAAGAAGTTGTCCACCATATTTGAAATATTGGAGATATTCATGTGTTAATAGGTAAAAATAAGTGATTTTTCTGCCTAATATTTTAAGCTGTATGTTCCCAGAGAAGGTTATATGCAAGTTACTGAATTAAAATTTTATTGTTCTATACTGTAATTGAGAAAAAATTTGGTAAGGTAATGAATGTAAACCTGTGACGTGCTCAAGTTGGTGCTTTTGTATGTAAATTAATCTCTGAGGGTCTGTTATAGTTATCAGAAATGTTATTATATGAAAGCATATTGAATAGTCAGAGATGAATTCTCTCCTGTGATTCAAATACTAGCAATCATGTAAATACTTGTTGACGTTGAAAGGAACTTCTAATGGTTACGGTGATTTCATGCAATGTGGAATGTGGCTTGTTTAAAGCATTGAAATAGTTCTGTTCCTCTATGATATATCAATTCTATCATGAATTTGATTAGTTTATATAACTTTTAAGACTCTTTACTGATTTTATAATGAGAAATTAACAAATGCCTGTATCATTGTCCAAGTACTCATATTTAAAAACTTTCCCACATTATGTCATATGTAATTCACTGGGGCCAAATTAGTGTAGACATTCTGTAGATGATTGCAAACAAACGGCAGTAATAATATTTTGATTCTACGAGGGTCAGTCAAATGAAAAATGGAAATATTTTTTACAGCTCCTTTAAGACGAGTTGGAACAAGTACACTGTTTCCCCCTATTTTTCGATGCATTTTCGCCACCGAGTCAGGAGGGCGTGGAGTCTTAAAGAGCATCAAAAAGTAATAGGAATGCCTGTAAGACCCACCCGCTATTTCTTTGTCTTAATCGATAAAAATGGGTTCAAAACTTAAAAGTTCCACACTTTCAGTGTCTCTAACTCCTAATCGGTTGGACATATTGAAAAAACACCAAGAATAAAACATTTCTCAAATGCTGTGTACAATCTGAAAATACCATTATAAATAGGGGTTCATATTTTAGATTTCAAAGTTGCCCCTACCCTCAGGGGATGGGGTTGGGGGGTCAAGTTTGGCATCATTGGTTAGTCTTTATAAAAATATTAAATATTTTTTGCATGATGCATATTTTTCGAGTTATTTTGATTTGTTAGGTTAAATTACACCCTGTATAATTTAGATAGGTTCACAAGGTGTTTGTGTATGACATGGACCATAGTACACAAAATGTTATATTCTAAACCATACTTGCCAACTGTTATAAGATTTACCCATTTTTCTTCCAGCTTTATGAGTTCTCAACCTTATTAGTCTATTTCTCCATCCAGGGCAGGGATGAGGGGGGGGGGCAAACAAAAACTGATAAATTTGTTTAAAATTATTCATTACCCTTCGCTAGCTGAATTTATAATCAAGAAAAATTATTTCTATTTCTGGTCACACAGCCATCCATTATTGCTTGTTCAACAAGTTATTTCATTGTGGTAACAGAATAATTTTCTGAATGAATAAATCAGGCTTATTTCAGTGTGCTTGATGAAAATAGAATAACATGTAAATGTTAATTGTTTGCATAATCATTTATTGGTGGAATTCGATTTCAACCTGGCATTAAAGATCTGTAAGTCTGCAAGAATGAAATCAAAATTATGTATCGGCTGTTTACGAAGGAATTCAATCATCATTATCTCAATAATTTATAAATTAATCTACAAATTATGTAATGGGAAGCAGATTTTTAAAAATAAAACAATAATAGTTAATTTTTGAGACATTTAGATTAACATTATATAATTTTTTATAAACGTATTTGGTTAT
The DNA here is from genome assembly GCA_023313115.1 of Rhysida immarginata. Classification (NCBI taxonomy): domain Eukaryota; kingdom Metazoa; phylum Arthropoda; class Chilopoda; order Scolopendromorpha; family Scolopendridae; genus Rhysida; species Rhysida immarginata. The sequence goes on from JAHWFO010017310.1 coordinate 296,730, forward strand.
TAATAACGAGGATTGTTATTTTGTGTTTGCTATTTGTAGGATTGCTTTTTAATAACAGTCTTTCCCCTCTGGAGGATTAATTTCCTGTTTAAACAGTAACACACATAAACTATAGTTAATGGGAACAATAAACATAGTTCTCT
>JAHWFO010017310.1:305792-352375 GCA_023313115.1 Rhysida immarginata
ATTTATTTCATTTTATTTATTTATTTATTTATTTATTTATTTATTTATTTATTATTTTATTTTATTAATTTTATTTATTATTTATTTGTTTATTTCATTACATTTGATTGAGCTTATTTTATATAACTTTTAATTTGTTATTTTATATTTACTTTTATTTTATTTTCATTTTATTATACATTAAATTCTTTAATTACTTTATAATCTTTATTGAATGTATTATATATATTTAATTGTTATTTTGCTCATTTTATTTTATTAATTTGTGTATTTTACTTTATTTATTACTTAAGTTTGTTTAATTAATTAATAGTTCTGTTTATTTAAATTTATTGTAGCGTCAGCGAAAATAAAAATAAATACCACGTATTGATAACGCGGAAATATATTTTCCGTTTGACAAAATACTTTTCCGATTAATTATCAATAGCTCATTAAAATTAAACTCCTCTGAAACAACAAACGTTTTCGTGCACTAACAGGCGCCATGTGTTTATGAATTCCCGCCTGCGATTTATCGCGAGACATTTTAGCTATGGGATACCTTCAAAGCTAGTTTTTGCTTTAAAGCTTGCAAGCTACAGCTGCATTTTTTTCGCGAGTAGAATTTGCTTTAAACCTCTAGCAAGCTATGGGAATGCACCTTTACAGTTGTAGCAACATCCCGCCACGATCATGAATCCTTTTGAAAATGTTTCCTTGCATTCATGATACCATTTTCTGAAGTCCTTATAACTCCTTGGACGGTAAAAAATGACTCTGCAGTTGCTTAAATAAACATACGCATCATCTCGTGTGACCACGCTGTTGCCACTTTTCATCCGCCGGTTTCGTTTATACAGTTTATGGCGGTTGTTCAGTTGCTCTTGAAATAGCGCGGCAACAACTTATGAACGTGGCTATTGTGTCGCTTTTCCTTTTGTAAATCACGGTTGATAATTGTGTTTACCGTGTACATAGATGTCCCTACCTTCTGTATTGGTGGATTACATCCGCTGACGGGAGTCTGAACTTTCCGAACGACGTCTGGATTACGGCTGGTGGATGGTCTCGGTTTGGTCTGCTTCTTACCATCTGCAGTGTTATTTAGTACACTTGATATCTCTTTCTTGAAAATTACTAAGTCTCGCTTCTTGTATGATTTCATAATTTCGGGATAGCTGAATTTGATGTCGGAAAGGGCTGTTATGTAATTTTCGGTGTCATAACCCAATGTTTTTAGTTCGCAGTTCGAATACTATTTATTTTAATACTTGCCCTAACAATACATCACATGATAGCTCACGTGAAATGAACGCGCGCGCATCATTTAAATATGCCAATTGTTACCTAGATCCCTAACAACCCTCTGTAGAAATGAGCCCTTCATGACAATGCGAAAACTTACGTTTCTAAGGTCGTGAATGATCTTTTCCACCGCTGGCGGTTGAAGTATTGGAACATCCGCTATACTCACTTGATTTAAGTCCGCGTGTTTGCGATCTCTTCTTAATAATGAAAGAGAAGCACTTAAATGGAACCATCCGAATCTGAATCAACAGAAATGGGCGCTCTGATGGTGTATGTCGCCTTGCACAAGTATACCAGAAAGTGGTCAACATGAAGGATTCCTCTAATAATAAAGCCTTTTCAGCATTACTATACATGTTGCCTTGTTTAATATGCCAGTAAGACATGTTGAGCATAGCTCCATGAGCATAGACTCTTTATTGAAAGCCGCTGTTTAAGAGTTAACTAAAAAGGCAGTTTATCTAACTTTCACAATGTAAATCCAGTTTGGGTACAGTTCATTCAAGATGTTGATGGTATAGAACTTTCATTTCCACGAGCGCACATGAAGTTATCGCTCACGTTCTGTATGTTTTAAGTGAAGTGTAAGAGAAGATAAAGGAGAAAAGAAGCACGCGTCTACCTCAATATTTTCTCGCCCTTTCAATGTCGGCTTCCGCTATTGAACGTCACAGTCTCTCCCTTTTTGATTGAAATGGATGGCGACGCCCAAATGGGACTTTGGGGTTCCCGGGAAATCGTTGCCAGACGACGACGTGGGGGGCTTTATATCCCATTCCCCTCTTTATTTCTGTGGGAAAAAAATCTATCCCAGCATTCCCTTGCCTCATCCCTAAAGGAGCCGACTCTTCGGGGTAAAATGGAAATGGAGATTGTCGCTTCGACGCAGTCTCGTTTCAAATGGTCTGGAAAAGACGTTGGACCTTTTTTATTTTTAAATTATTATTTTGGATTATTATTATTATTATTATTATTATTATTATTATTATTACTTATAAATTTCGCGCTTCGATGAGTTCTTTGAGAGAGGAGTTTGTTGATAATTTGTTCTGAGTCGAGTACAGGGGTGCTACGGCTATGTACGGATAGCTAATAAAACAAAACGAGCGGGGCAACTCAAAATAGAATGACACGTATAAACATGAAACAAAACTTCAGAGGAGTGCCACACAATGATTATTATGATAATTAAGGTTCATCTCGACGGGAGTAACGGATCACTTCGTCACAATTTGTTTGGTCATAATCACTTTTTTGTCGCAGTCAAGTCTTCACATTTAGTTATTCTCATTCAGATCAAACATTCACTTCGACACAGAACTACTTCAACTGTAAAAAAAGTCCCGGAACGGTTTTCTTTTCTTAAAGAATTCATACTTGTTTCTGCGTTGTTTCTATCTTTGAGCCAGGCCTGGAATGCTTCTTTTGGATTCACCTTTAGTCCCCTCTGCCAATTTTTCTTTATCTCCTTAATGGTATCAAATCTCTTCAGGGTTGCTTTCTGTTTAGGGGACAGGAAAAAAATCTGCTGGAAACAGGACAGAGGAGCACGGTTGGGGGTGAGGAAACACAGTCGTTCTACACTTTTCAAACCCATTTATCTTTGAGGACACATATTCAACCAAGCGACTCGAACCCAGATTCTCCATGTAGTCTAGCCATCTGATTTTAACCGACCGGATTGAAACGAGCAACAAGGTAGATCTCAATTACGTGGCCATACCGATGCATCTGAGCCTTCTAAACACTTAAAGAACTCCTTATTGTGCGCACCCACGATCGCACTCTTTCGATCATTACCCAAGACTCATAAGCCTAGGTGAGAATTGGGACAAAAAATCGAAAACTGAGAACTTGGCTTTGTTTCATAGCTCAAGTTTCATTATCACGGGTCGCATGTGACACAGCTTGATGCACAGATCCGGGCATCGAATTTTCTGTCCTGCAGGCCATGACTCGTGAATGCAGTCCAGAGATACTTAAACTTCTCCACCTGTTTGAATGTGGCTCCCATAATATGGAGATCGCGCTTAGCAGGCTGTTTGAAAAGATCAGATTCAATCTTAGTCTTAACCACACAGATTTTCATCCCAGCTTCTTCACAATTGGCTGGATATCTATCTAGTGCTTGCTGAAGGTTAGTGAAAGAAGATCCAAGGAAGACAAGAGCAACCTCTCTACCAAGCCCGGCGTCTATAAGATATGTCTATGCCTTTGTTTATGCAGTCCAAGAAGATAATGAACAAGAGTGGCGACAGTACGCAGTCTTTGCGGAGTCCAACACCCGTGATAAACAGTCTTGACTTAATGCCATTTATCCGGACATATATTTTAGAGCTTTCGTACAGTGACATAAAAACAACCAGTAATTGCAATTCATACACACCGTACTCTTGCTACACTATCCTGTGCATCTCCCGAGGAACTCTTTCTTATGCTTTTTGATATCCACAAAACAAACGTAAATTCCTGGCTTCTCTATTCTTAAAGATAGGGGCCACAATTCCTGTCTGCTTAGGGGCTTGGCCGGTTATCCAAGCAAACTGACAAACACGAATCAAACCGGATTTCCTTATCACCCCTGCAGTTTTCTCAGTCTTCCATGTTTGACTAAAAACTCGTTAACTGTTAACGATGAGTAGGCCGGCTCGTTGCCATGATGGAAAGACCAGTTCTGATTGCCCCAAAATTCTGGTATTTTTTTCCTCCTCAAATTTTCTGGAGGCATCTCTGCTTCACTGTCTGACCACATGAGAGCAGGAATTCAATTGAACACAATTTAGCATGACTTTGACATTAGAGGAACCTGGCGAGCTTTTTTCACCATTCAGCTCTTCTCAGTATCGCTTTGTCACTGAGTCAGTTCGATGCATTCAAAATTTCACAAATAAGTCATTACATTCGTTTCCTCTCAGACTTGTTCAGTTACTCAGGCTATTGTGAAAGCGTCGAGTAAACTGAGTGATAATCGATTCCTGAACGAAATCAAATCGATGACTTGACTGTGACGTATGAATATCTCTTGTCGTTTGATGAGTTAAATAAAACGAAACAATAATAATAATAATAATAATAATAATAATAATAATAATAATAATAATAATCAGTATGAACCCTTCCTGTAGTATTCGAATAAATGCTTTAAAATAAGCAGGTAACTAATTGCGCACTTAGGCCTCTTTTCATCGGACATTAACATTTCTCGTAATGGCGTCGTTATTGTTAATTTGGTCTTTTATCTTTCCACCTCCACGGGTTCGGAGGAATTATGATGATCGTCGCGCGACTGTTATTTAAAATGTTAACTGTCGACCATTTGTCACTCGAAGCCGTCTTCGCTAATCTCTCGCTACGCATTTCGTCAGTTTCGGTGACAAGTTTTGGAAACGAGGTTGCTTTCGTTGTCGTTTGAAACGTATTTGCGTTGGAATGAGTTGTTTATGACGTCATTCATGATGGAGTGTATGTCTGTGTTTGTATGTGTGAGAATGAGTGTGTGAATGAATAGCTGTCTTCCTCTTTCACTGTATCTCTTGAGGAAGAACGTACTCTTGTTGATAATGCTTGTAACTTTTTGTCTTTCTCTGTCTCCTGCGCTCTCTCATATCTGTCTGTGTACCAGATGAAATCCAAAATAACGGTGACTTTATCAATTCATAAAAATTTATTACAGTAACAGATTCATTACTAGTAGTCTCCTCAAAGTACAGTACTTGCCGTCATGTCGAGCACATTTACCCCATCGTTCTTTCCATTTTCTGAGGTTGGCTATCGCACCTCCTTCGATGTCTATACTAGGGGAAGTCAGTAAGTTGCAAATGAATATATAAATGAAAAAAGTACTCTTTATTTGTTTCATTTCTATATCCGTTTGTAACTTACTGACTTCCCCTTGTAATATCTATGAGATAGCGTCCTTGGCTATGCACACATTGTCAGAGAGCAAAGAAGCCCTTGACATTACTTAGCTGTTCCAATGGAATATTGATCGTTTGCTGAATTATCTCCTTTAGTTCATCCTTCTTCTTGGAAAACTTTAAATTTGAGATATTCCCAAAGAAAAAAAATCTGGGGTCGTTAAATCTGATGATACGGCGAGGAAACGCGCGCCTCAGTACATTTAATAAAGTATACAGAAATTCCACTATTGCGCATCATATTCCTTGCAAAACAATAAAAACACATTCATTTCTTTTTCTTTGTGATTATTTGAAATAGCGCCAGCGCCATTTCTATGCCCCACCCTGTATTAAAAGCACAATAAACATGGATCTAGATTGGCGCGTTTGTTTGGACGGGGAGATCAACAATTTAGGACAAACTTGAATAGATAGGCTCACGACCGACTAAATGCATTGAAAACATGTTGAAAATGTCATCATTATTAAGCCTGCACGATGTCGACCTCCACATTAAATTTCGTTGTACTCTCACTGGATGGCACTCGGCAGTAATACTCCGAGTTTTTGATCACGCCTCACAGAGCCGGATTTAGGCATGGTCTTTATGAGCTGTAGCCTGAGACCTCGTAAACTTATATATTTCTGTCTTTATCAATGCGTGTAAGTGAATGATTCCTCTGCCCGTGAATACTTGTTTGTGTGTGTTCATTTATCGATCGTTAATTTATTAAGTACCAAAAGGTGCATTATGCTATTACTGTGGAGAAACATATCTGTCCCTCTGTAACGCGATCTTTCCCTAAACGTATCTGTCCCTCAAAATCTTTTTTCTATAATAGATTAATGTGGTTCATCGCACGAACCACTTCGAAGATGATTGAAATGGCACGTGCTCTAATGGTACCATTATGACACCCCCTAGAAATTTTCAATGCTAATATAGTGTAACTAATACATCAAACAATCGTAACAACTAGCTATAAGCGATTGTAACCCAACATATCCTAGAAAGAAAACCAAACAACTGAAACATCATACATTGGTACATCATCATAAGTCGACCAAATTTTGGCCTTATAATTCGTAGAAATAGTATTAACAATGGTCGAAATATGATGTAACAAAGTATGACGTTTCAGCTGTTTGGCTTTCTTTCTAGGAGGTGTTCTTGTAACGTTATTAGGAGCTTTAGCGAGGCCAACGAGAGACAAGCCAGAGCACTCCAAAGTCACCTGATCATCGGGGTTCGGGCAAAAATCCATCCTTCATTGTTTGCAACAAACGAAAAAATACTTATTGTTAAAATCCAAGATGAACACAATGAAGGATGAATTGTTGTCCAGACGCCGATGGTCAGGTGACTTTTGAGTGCCCCGGCCTGTCTCCCGTTGTCCTCGGAGCTTTAGTAAAAAGCTACTTATAAGAATGCACGCGTAGTCAGTACGTTTATCAGGCCGGCCACCGTTTGCACGATAACTTGAAAACGGATTAACTTTTGCAAACTCTGTTATCAGAAATATGACCATCAAGGTCTTAGTTCCGTAACAGCTTTTCAGAATTTTTCGTGGACCCCTTCAAATCGAATTCATATTCTAAAACAGTGACTGTAAAGAATACCAAGATAATGGCATGTCATATAACAATTGATTCATCAAGAATGAATACATTGTTACTTTTTGTTTGTTTTAAGTATTGTTAATGTGAGCTCGCGCACGCGGCGATCGCTCTGTCGACGTACGATTGCTCAAGTGCTTATCTATCTATCTTCTATCTATATATTTAAGATTCTCTGTGTGTCTGTCTGTTCGCTATGCATTCCAAAATGGCTGGACTAATATTGATGAAATTTTGTATGGTAATTCAAGTTGAAGCTGGAAAGGTTTTAGGCAGATCAAATTGATCCGAGGTTAAGGTTATGGTAGAGATATAACGCTAAACTAACGAGGAAACGCCAGACAACAATGTAACTTTCATTGTTCCCAACAAACGAAAAAATACTGATTGCTAAGGAAAGGAAACAGCGAAGGTTATTGTTGCTTCAACTAAGATGCCAGGTATCTGTGTTTTTCGTTAGCTACGATGCTTTCTTTAATGATTCACGTTTTAAGGGGGATAATTATGAAAAGTAATAAATAAATAAATAAATAAATAAATAAATATCATTATTATTTCTTTTAATATTAAAATCTTTGGAGACATGTAAGAAATCATTCGAAAACAAATAAGAGAATATACAACTTGTAGGCGTGCAGCTGTTGAACCTTTTGCTGAAAAAGTGAAGGTACTTTCCCTAATGAGCAAATAACTAGAGAAAAATTAATTTTTCATATGGTTTTTGTAATGTAGTAACTTCCTTTACAGAAGTTATAGATAATGTTTATCTAAACATATTAAAAAAATTATAAAGATCTCAATTATTGTGTGAGAGGGCAATTCTTGCTGCTAAAATTGATACTGTCAATATGAACAACCACATTCAGGACAAGATTCCACGCTCTGTGACTGAATACAACTCTACTGAAACGGTTACATACTGAGGAGGCTATAAACAGAGTTCCTGAACACTCCCAATCCATCTATGAAGTATTTTAATATAGACAGAAATATTCAATAACCATAGCCTTTCTTTGATATTCTAAAATATTAAGGATGCAATGTCGAATTTTCCTGGGCAAACCCAATTGGACACAAAATTCCAGTGTAAGCATTTTAAAAATTATTTTCGTTTTTCCAAAGTGAATATTTACTTGATTAAGGATTTTTCATGTGTTTTATTCTATTCAAATTAAGATATTGCAAAATATCATCAAACAAACAGACCGAGGAATGCCGGCTTATCAGCTAGTAATCTATATTATTAAATAGCGGAAGATTTGAGTTACTTATTGGTTATATAATGTCCGTCCGTCCCCTTCATAATTTCTACATTTTTTGAGGTAAAAGGTTGAAGTCCGGAATGTAGCATTCTATGGTGATGTGCATCTTCACTGTTTAGTTTGGTTTTGATTGGCCCACTTGGTCCTCTAGGCAAGATCTACATTACTATGATAGGGGTAAAAATAGATGACCGCAGGGTCTGGTACTTGCCTTACCCTATATGACGATTAATTTATTATTAATGATGTATAGAGGTATATCTGCTTCACATTTAAAGCTCCATCTTGGAATGTTTACAAGATTTTTTTAAATACTGTTTTCGCCAATCGTTAAATATGTTTCCGCGCATATACCATTTCGATGATGATGGAAATCGACACAATAGCATGTGCTCAACTGGTACCAATATGACACCCTCTAAAATTTTCAATTTTAAGATATAGCAAGTACTACATCAGACAATTCGAAATGACAAGTTAAAGTTATGGGCGAATATAACGTTATTATGTACGTTTTCGCCAATCATTAAATATGATTCGGAGAGTGTCAAAATTGGTGCCGTGGTACCTGTTTTAATCATACTACTATGGTACCATTGGAAATTTCCAATACCAAGTTATTGAATGTAATATACCCAGTAAATTGTAACGACATGTCAAGAACGAATATGTAAGAATAATTAATAAGTTCGAATGTGGTTGAATTTGATTCAGTGGTACATACATGTTCTAATGACACCATTATGGTACCAGTGAAAATTTTCACAATTAATAAGTTCGAAGATTGACGATTTTAATTCAGGGGTACATGTGCTAGTGATGCCATATGGTACAACAAGTAACGACAATTAGCGAAGAATAATTGTTAAATTCGAATGTTGTCGAATTTGATTCACTGAAACGTGTTTTAATGGTAAACGATACAAAAATATTGGAAAAAATGTTTCTAAAAGTTTGTGACGGTGATTATTCAATCTTTCGGTACTTGATTATGTCATTCCTTAATGGTTTATTTAATAATAAACACATTATATTGGGAATAGAATTAGCAGTATGGTAGAATTGAAGGCCACGCGTTTCGGTCTAACCACCATCATCACGGGCAAATATTTCCACAGAGTGGTATACACTAGTGATCTTCCCCGTCAGTTTCGTCATCGTTCCGGCAGTTTCCATATTTTTGTAGTAAATCATTTTTTGGTGTATCCGGCACCATTTCTGGATAGTTGCTAGTATTGGACGATAAATTCTCTGTGAAGTTTAATCTTTGTACAACTTGTGACTACAGGTCCTAATGGTAATAAAAGTTATGATTAATTATAATAGACGAGGCTTATGCTTATAAACAAGTAATAAAATTTTAATTAAATAACATTGTAAACCCTTCAACTCGATTTTGATTGCGTTCCTAAAATGGATTTTCTAGCTTTTATATTTTCTCTTACGACGGTGGGGTTAAGTTTGCTTTTATTATTTCTTTGTTCCTGTCTCCCTAAACGGATTGTAAAAAATTGTTTTATTCTCCTTTGGATAGATTTCGTCTTTAAAATCGTAAAAAATGTACACGAGAGAGTTGGTTAAGCGTTCCGTAGAGAGACTGGAAATAGGGGACGCTCCATTTCAACGCCTCATAAACTTTTCCGAGACATTTGAGAAAACTGTTTTATTCCGAAACAGAAGCGCCTTTTAGTGGAGGAAAGCTTGGAAAAAAAGAGATATAAAAAGGGTTGAGAGTGCGATGGGAGATTTAGCACTGCAGAAATGTTTGTTGCTTTCGAAGGAAGTCAAGTTTGAGCTGCTTAAGAATAAGAGAGGGTCTGTGTGTCTGTCACGCTTGAAGTAACTGCGCTCCTATTGAATCGGTTTTTATGCAGATTTTGTATATGGAGGAGGATGTTCGTTTTATCGTAGAGTTCCAAATTTCATTAAAATTGGATGGAAAGTTCTGAAGATATTGCGAGTTGAAGGAGCGAGTCACGTGATTGCAAAAGGCATCGTTGCTTGCTTCAATTGCTGTCTTGAGGAACTGGAACAAATATGACTAAGTCTCAGTTGTAGATTGTGACTAACTTTAGCCTTACTTGTTATGCGCATTGTTTTTCGGCCATTTTGTTATTGACGAGTGTGTGATATCTGTTTAGGCTTCTTGTCTACTGATTAACATTACTTAGACCTTTCGTCAATTGTTGAAGTCTATCTAGGTCTCTTGTTAATTGTTGATGTCTGTTTAAACCTCTTGTCGACTGGTTAAAGCTATTTTAGCCTTTTTGTCATTTTTTAAGTCTTTCAGGCCTCTTATCAATTGCGTCTCTTTAGGCTCCTTACCAATTTGTTGCCGTCTGTATAGGCCGTTTCTCAACTATTTGACGTCTGTCTAGGCCTTTTGACAAATGTGTGACGCCTTTTTAGCCTTTTTGTGGACTGATTAACATTACTTAGGCCTTTTGTCAATTGGTTGGCGTCTGTATAGGCCTCTTGTCAATTGCTTAACGTCATTTTAGGCCTCTTGTCATCGGTTAAGATTTGTTTGGGTCTCTTGACAACTGTTTGATGCCTGTTTTATGCCCCTTCTCGACTGGTTAACGCCTGTTTTCAATTGGTCTTGTCTGTTAAAGGCCTTTTTTAGGCTTTTATCGAATAGTTAACGTCAGTTTAGGCCTTTTATCAACTGTTGACGTCACATTAAGACATTTGATAATAGTTTGGATCACTTTAAGATTCTTGTCAACTCTTCTGACGTTAATTTAGACTTCTTGTCTATTATTCTGATGCCAACTTTAGGCCTTTATTTATTTATTTATTTAATCTAAAGGAAGGTACAAGTCCTCCATCCCTGTATGGTCCCTGGATGGGGAACAAAGAAACAATATTTGACGATTTATAAAGCAAGTTTTAAAGAAGGGTGGGAAGAGGAGAGGTGCAGTAGTTAGTTAGGTAGGGGTGTAGAGAGGAAATTCTTTAGACGAGTTTTGAAGATACTGGTGCTTGGTGACGAACGGAGATCTGGGGCTAAAGTGGACCAAAGTCTGTTGCCGGCGATAGAGATACTCTTGAACTGGTAATTACGTCTAAAATGGGGGATTGGACAGGAATTTCTATGTCGGGTGACGTAGGGGGGGTGTTCTAATAGTAGTAAATGGAGCTTGGGGAAGGGAAGTAATTGTAATGTTGCTAGGCTAAAATGGTACAGTTGGTGTACTGGGGTTATGCCCACAGAATTAAAAAGGTGAGAAGCAGAGGTAGCTTTACGAAGTTTTAATAAGGTGCGTACAAACCATTCTTTAATCTGAATAGGCGTAAGAAGTTAGATTTGGTGGTTGAATGCCAAAATTGAAGACCATAGGAGTGGATTAAAGCGTTATATAATAGAAGGAGGATTTTGGGGGGGGGGGGGTAAGAAATGAAGATGAGAGAAAAGGCCTAAACTTTGGTTTGGCGTACAAGCCTAAGCATTAATGTGGGCGGCCCATGAGAGGTTATGAGTTAAGTGGTTACACAGGTATTTAAAAGTAGTGGTCGAGTTAATCTGTTGGGAGTTGTAATTTAGTGAAAATCCGTTCTGTACGAGCGTTTTGTTGCAAGCTGAACTGTTCTTACTGTTTAGGTTTTTAGTCGACTGCATACTGCATTTAAATATTCTTCTTGAATCCCTTATAAACTGTTGACGACACTTCTGACTTCTATGTTTGTTGAGGCTTTTAGTCAGTTGTCGACTTCCTAAGACTACGTTGACCTCCTGTCGACTGGTTATCGCTTTTATGCTTTTTGTTCCAAAAGCGGGTATTATGGTTGAAGAGGCAAGCATAGTGTGAAGTCATTTTAATAATATGTAAAGTGTGAAGATACCTAATTCGGTGATTTACTTTAGTTCGTGATAAATTTTGCCTCTTCTAGAACCATATTTTATTCGCGTGCCACTACTTCCAAAGTTTAACGATGGATGGCGTAGTATTTTCGTTCACAACCCTTTTAACCGCCATTTTCTGCGTTCTGTGAATAGTAGCAATGTGTCACCGATTATTTATAAAAAATCAAACTTTATCACCAAATTAGATATCTTCACACTAAGCTTTTTCTTGTTTGTTTAAGGGATTATGCTTCTCCAGTCTTAGTTTCAATTGAGGCATGCGCACAAACGCAAATTCGCCCGCCCTTGTAACTTCAAATCGCTCGAGTTTGCAGTTGTTTACCACCCAGCGTGTAATTATTCTCGACGACCGGAAGTTGCAATCCTCGTCATTCATTGAGCATTCCAGAGGGAGGGAATAACGATTGCGCAATTAGGGATGAGTTAAGCTGAAATTACAAATGGACCGTGACGAAGCAGCTTTGGCGGGAATGTGCTAGCCATTTTTCTTCCTTTTGTATACACTCGCAACTCTCCTGGATGTTGATTAATGTCGCGTTTATTTTCCTTTGTAACAACGGAATGTGCTGAATAATGATTTGTCGGACTCCCTGCTATCGATTGCAGGATGGCGCTGTTATGTTAGTTTGGCTGGTTTTCTGGATGGACACTCGTGTTTGATGAAGTGGTGTTGTTGATTGCGTTAATTTAGTGTTTTGGAAGAAAGTTTGCGAAATGTGTCCACGCAAAATTGTGTTAGTGGTGTTGGCTAGTTACTTGTGGAAAGCAATATTTTGGGTATAGAAAGCAGTTCTAGTGTATAAAGCGCACTGTTAGTAGCATTGGTGTAGATTTTGTAGTTAATTTAGGATTTAGGAACATCGGCTTATTAGCAACATCGGATGAAACTGGATTAATGCCGTTCTTAAGCACTTGCTTGCGGCAACTAATTAATTGTCGGCAACCATGACAATAAAAACGCAAGAAACCTGAAGTTTAAAAAGGCCACGCACGTGATTTGGTCGTTGCGGCTGACATCGCTCGGACTTTTCATAAACACAGGCGAAAGCCCCTTATGCACTGTCGACCAAAAAGAAAATAGGAAATCGATGACGAGAGACCAATTGGTAATTAGGCAGGAAATGAGCCACGATCATGCCGGGCTGTATAGCCGCACCATCTGCCCTGATGACAATAAACAAAGAGATAAAAGACCTGGAAGGCGTGGTTGCTAATGGTTGCTCCCACAGTGAGAACATGTCATTAGAAACAAGCCACCCCAGTGGTTGCGCAACTTCTCGGTCACCACAGGTCCAGATCAAACATGTGCAGGATTCCAAGTATCAAGGATCTATCAGAAGACAGTGACTTAGAATTCATCAGCAGAATTGGACAAGCGGCTGCGGCACCTATGGTATTGCACCAGCTGCTAGCTAGGACCAAAGAAGAAACATATACCATTAGTTTTCTGGCGCCTTTTGGTTGATTTTGAGGTTTTATAGCATTTTGTTGTGACCAATGAAAAAAGTTAGGAATAAATCTTTGCTTCCATGGCATTAAACCCTTAGACCCCGTAAGCATTGTCGATAGGTTGCGGCAACCGGAAATCAAGAGCAATTCGTTTGCTATTCAGGAAGTTGAGCAACCGTGATTTCTTAACAATGTACACTCATGTGAGACGACTAGTTAGCAACCAGCTCATCGCGTTCTTTGTCTCGCGCGAAATGACAACTTTATCCTTCTGTTTGCTTGGTCTTCGTCTTTGGTTCCCATTTTCAAGTTTGTCAATCATGATTGTTGGTAGCTGCTCCTACGGTAGCTAAGACAAATCATGTTGATACGGTACTCGAGTTAGGAGTAATTTTGGTAATAGAATATATTACTAGGGTATTTAGTGCTCTTGCTGCGCGTGCATTGGTGTTAGTTTTATGGCTAATTTTTTCCTTTGGAACCTAAGTCTGTGGAACATACGAAAGCTGTCTTAGACCGAACAGCGTTGATTGGTGTTGATTAGGTACTTGTGGTAAGAGTAAATTTGGATCTAGAATGAGTTTCTACGTTGCTAAGTTTAGTATTATGTTGTCAATATGTGATGTAGGTTATAATTTACAAATAAGGCTAAGAGGGATTTTGTAGACCGTAAAAGCTTGTATCTCTATTAGTGACTTTGGATTTAAAATTGCTATGAACGGCTAACTACTATTAGACCTGTTGCTATCACTGGTGAATTGGAGTTAGGCCTATTATTAATATATAATTGCTGTTAAGCTTATTGTTATAAATAGCTTATACAGAGTAATGTACTCATTTAGCTCGTGAATGGGATTAAAATTGTACATCCTAAACATGAATCGACATCTTCTCCTTTACTTGATAACAAACCTGGAAGCACTCTTCGCACACTTCATTCAATAGCCCTATCTCTCTTGAAGAGCTGTATTCTCGAACCCTTCTGTTGGCGAGATCTCTTCTTTCGTGGCTTTATCTCTCACCTTTTGCTTGTTTGTCGTAGGAATGGCTTCATTGCTTGTTGTCACACAGACACTTGCCAGGAGATAATTGGCCAATTAAAACGAAACGTGCTGTCGTTTTGGGGATCCAGAGCTGTTTTTTCGCCCTTCTTCTTCCTTTTCCCCCTGGAGCTAGTCGTTTGCCTTCTTTGGTTGGAGGAGGAAATGGAAAGTGATGAGAGAAGGAAAGCGAGCTGTGTTTAAGGTACTAATTAGGGCATTAGGGTATTCAGGCGTTGTCTTGTTCATTAAGTGGTTAGAAGTAGTTAACCTTAACTAGTAGCTATTATTGACGTCGACTAGATGCACAGTAGGAGAAAGTGAAATTTTTGTGATAGTGTGAGGCTAAAGGGAGAATTAGGCACATTTGAGTCTCTACAACAACTGCGGAAATTCATACGTGCGTACTGGAAGAAGAAGAGTTTCCGACAGTAGTGACTATGGATAATTCAACCCGAAAAAACTAGTCACTCCGTTTTTGAGTATAGTGTATCCAGCGTTCATATCGATCAATATGACAGGGAATGATGCGCATGGAATTAAGCCAGGAAAGCAGACAAGTAAGTCAGCCAGGATCAATCTCACAATGCCACTTTTCTCTGGTTGACTAAATCTGAATTTCCGAGGATCTTTCAGTTGAAGTTTTCTCTGGCAAGACACTAGTGATTTACTGACTATAAGCTATGAACCTAACGTAATCTTAATATCGAGTATGCAGAATTAAAAGCTGGCGATGGGAAACCAAATAGGGACGTTCTGATTTTTGGTCTTGGATCATTCCATGGTCATGATCATTAAATGGTCTAAGGCTCGCCACTCGACCACCTCCAATTTTTTTCATATATTGTATATAGCATCAGGTAGATTTAAAACTAAATTTTCAGTTTCAGGAGTGAATTATTTAAAATATTGTAACCCTGGTTCTAAAGGTCCCAAAAATGTCGACCGCGCTCCGCGGAATAAACTACTAAGGTCATAGGATATAACTAGTCCCATGACAAACGGGGGTTATTCGTAAAGTAAGGTCCGTTTTGCAATAAAAACGAAACTACTATATATACTTTCAAAATTTTTTCTTTACCAGATTCTATGTATCTTTAACTATTTTTTCACATAATTTCCAATTTATTTAAGCAATTGTCATAGCGCTCAATGTACTTCCACATGATCACTTCATAGGAGCTGCCACCGGTGAAGAAAATTACGTAGATTTCACTTGTTCATCGTCGCTAAAATGCATGCTGCCGATGATCTCCTTTAGGTCTCGGAATAGGTGATAGCCACTGGCAGGTAATGTTTCCAACTTGATCATCCGCCGTACAGTCCGGACCTCGCGTCCAGTGGCTACCACCTGTTCCGGGATCTAAAGGAGATCATCGGCAGCCTGCATTTCAGCGATAATGAACAAGTGAAATCTACGTAATCTTATATCTTAACTATTTCGCTTCTGAAACAGAAATTTACAAACTTAGTTTTAAATCTACCTGATACTATAAAAAAAATTTGAACACAATTGGAGATAGTTGAGTGGCGAGCTGTAGACCACTTGACGTGGAATAACCTAAGACAGAGAATCAGGACGTCTCTATTTGGTTATCCCATCGCCAGCTTTTAGTTCCGCATACTCCAGTACTAAGGTTACGTTAGGTTAGTAGCTTATGGACAGTAAATCACTTGTCTATCCAGAGAAAGTTGAACTGATGGCTCCTCGTAAATTCGGATTTAGCTAATCAGAGAAAAGCGGCATTGTGAGCAAGTTTACAGTACAATGAACAGGGACTTCCGTTGAAATTAGCACGGGGCTTAACTAGCATCACTATCGAACATTCTGGATGGACAACTGCTGCCTTTTGTGGAACACGCCACAGATTACTGTGACCTGGGCGATGTCTACTATTAAGACGCTAACTACAGGGTTCACAAGGCTAGATCCGTGGAGGAGTGGTCCGACGAGCATGATCAAATCGTGCAGCATCTCGATCTGAACCCAATAAACCATTGTTAGAACACCTGGGCCAACGTGTTAAGCGGAAGAATCGCCATCCGACTAACATCGACAACTTGAGAGATAAATTGTACGCAGGATGGTTGGAGATACGAGGGTTATTCGTAAGGTCCGTTTTGCAATAAAAACAAAAGTACTATATATATTTTCTAAAATTTTTCTTTACCAGATTCTATGAAGGGATATTAAATGCATTGTTAATACAGGTGACTAATTGTTTGTCCTGTGTGCTTATGGCATTTTGTTTAACGGTTCGGATTTGTGGATCAGTGTTCGAGGTCTGGCCAGGTGAGGCCACATCCATAGCGCATGAGAAACAGTTCATTCCTGTTATTCACACAACTGACATTTCTGAGCTGTTGCATGAATATTTTGCACAAAATGTCATCACAATGGATTATTCCAAGAACTATGGATATAGCGTCGCTCGGCCATATTCAACTGATTAGAGATTGTTTAAAAGTGTAACTCACCAGAAGTGTCCCATACAGTGAAGTTGATTGTCTGTTCGTTGAGGGCATAGGTTGCCGTGTACCGCTCGAAGCAGGTTGGAATGTAAGCCTGAAAAGAAAAAAGAAAAGTGAGCCAGGTGATAAGCTATTTTACTTGAGAGTTACAGGTTCTACTTCTTCGGGGTCCCAAGTTATATTACTTTATCACGCGTAAGCATTGCCTGTGGTCTGTTTACTATCCCATTCCCTCTCTAATGGCTCCTCACATGAAAATCCTCAATAAAAAAATCCACGCAGACATTCCCTTTGCGAGTTGCTCCTAACCAAACAAATCTGCCTGTTTGTACGTTTAATAAAATTTGCGATCGAACGGCGCCCTCTTCGCAATCCTGGGAATAGTGATGAATGTTGAATAGGATGTTGACAGATGACAAGGAATTTGAATTTATGGATTGTAAGGGGAGGGGGTTGTTGGGATAAAGCTTTCTTGATTGAAAGCGCTTCGTTATGCTTCATTGAATGGGAAGAGAGGCAGAGAGAGAAGGACCCTCGAAGCAAATAGAAAAATCAATAGGAAGCCATCAAATATTAATTTGGTTCCCCCTCGTGGAGCAGTATGGAACTACGGAAGGAGGCAGAGCGGAAATTGTTTTTCGTAAAAACTGCACATTCAGGGATATTTTCTTTGAAATTACGTTGTTTGGGGAACGCTAGAAGGCTAATTTGAGTGAGAGGAGGTCTGGATTGATCACGGAACAACGGAGCAGTCGGGATATGGAAATATTAGGCTCATGTGAGCGAATTTGGCCAAAATTGTCAATGTTGTCCAGTTAACGCGAGAAGACAATGCGAGACCTGGATTCGAATCCAGGCACCTGGATTATCTATCTCGTTGCCTCTACTAGCTGGGCCACTGAAGATAATGGTACATCAAGGCTGTCTCCAAGCGTTCTAAAGACTACAAAGTAATCAAAGTAAAAGTCCACTATGAAATGTGTAAAAGCAAATGCTAGGAACTCAGGAATCAGTAGTGTAATCAATAAAAACTGGATGATCTTATTACCTGAATCGTTTGATGAACCGGGACTTCCTTATGTAATCAAAAGTTTAGGGACACCAACATTTCTGCGTCGCAGGCTTCAGATAGCAAGAATTAGTAAGCGGTGGTACCCCCTTGTGATCTAATGACAACCTTCATCCCCCGAGGAAGACCTTCCACTAGTGTTTGGTAGTAAGAAGCTGGAATTTTCCTCCATTCCTGACTCAGCATTATGGTTAGTTCAGCCACGGATAAAGGACGGCGTGGTCTGGCTCGTAGTCGACATTCCAATTCATCAGGCTTCCAGGCAGGCCAATCCATTTCTTCAACCTCGTTGTCTTGAAACCTGTCGTACAGGCCTTGCTTTAAAGCAAGGAGCATTGCCATGTTGATATAGAAAAGGCCCATCCCCGAACTGTTCCCACAACGTTGGCAGTGCACAGTTGTCCAAGATGTCTCAATAAGCAACAGCATTCATCATTCCTTTAACCGAAACAAGCTCGCCCAGTCCAAACAATGATCCCACCTCCTATAAACTTCACAATGGCACCACATACTCAGATAGGAAACGTTCTCTAGGCATCCGCCAAACACAACTTCGACCATCTGATGGCCAGAGTATGTATCATGATTCATCAGTTCGTATGATACGTTTTCACTGTTCCATGCTGCAATTTTTGCGAGTTTTTTTCACCATTCCAAGCGTCGCCTGAAATTGTTGTCAGTGATGAAGGGCTTGTAAGCAGCAACACGATCGTGGAATCCCATAGCATGGAGTTCCTGACGAATGGTGATTGTGGAAGCAGAATTTCTGAACTCTGTAGCAATTATTGTTGTTACTCAAAGATTTCTTTGTAGATGTAGTAAAACTTTTTAGCAGTGATGTACAAAATACAAGTGCTATACATTGATTGCTATGCAGAAATTTTTCAGCAACTCGAGCCCTGCAGTTATGTCTGCTAGAGGTGACCGGCTATTATAGCTGATAGTACCTCAAACTAAGACCCCATCTTGATGGCACTAAAAAATCGTAGAAAGATCAACCCTCTTTCCACCTGGTTTCCAGACTCGTATTCTTCGCAGAGCACCACAGTAAACCATTCTAGTGGGACATCAAACAAAGGTGTACGTTGAAGGTTCCGCCTGGGGCAGTGTCTAATTTAATCTATGACCATTGTCTTAGCACCTCTAGATTTCGCAAAATATCACCAGCCTCTCGACTGTGGTACCGTTACGGCTAGTCATCGCATTTGATTTCATATCACTATTTCCACATTTGACTAACATTTGTTACATCCTATCCAGTTTTTGCCCTTATACGAGTGGTACTCGGAAAAATTTAACCAAGAACGTTGCACGTATCTTATGAAGACCATATTCTAGAACTTTTTGAAGTATTCTTCCTCGGCATCTATACAAGTTTCATCCTCCTGAACCAGTCGGACTTGCAATTTTTGCAGTCTTGAGCAGTGAGCTCCAAAATGTAGTCGTTGTCAAAATGTGGAACAAAAAAAAGTCGCAAGATGACATGTCTGGAGAATAAGGGAATGCGTCAACATATTGGCCTGATTTTCACAGAAACACTTGGTTGTCTTAAAGGCGGCATGTGCTTGGTTGTCATGATGTCACAATAAACCTCTTGGTCCGATCTTCGGATGTCACATACCACTCTTGCTCCTCCTTCCATTTTTCTAAGATTTTTGTCACGCCGATGTCACATACCACTCTACTGTAACCATCTTTTTGTTCTCAAGCACACTAGTGCACATATGGTCAGTGAAACAGAAGAAAGTTGTCACCCTCACCTTCCCAGCACTCCGAGAACGTTTGCATTTCCGTAGCGGTCCTTGTTGCCCTTTGGGGAACCAATTTTTGGATTTTTCCATAATTTCGGGTTGTAACGATAGAGCCATCCATCCTGATGAAACCTTCCTGAGTTGCAGGTGTTCACGCAAGATTGTTTTAATTGCTGATGATCCGAGGCCCCAATCCCAGACTGTCCACTGCGAGTTCGGCTTCAAGTCTCTCCCCTCTTGAACTCGCTATATCAAGACGAAACTGTGACTTTACTTGGAGCTCTGCCAAGAAATGTCTGTTGTAAAGTTTCAAAACAATCGGACATTTCTAAGCCTTTGGAATAATCATAGAAAATCAAAGCACGCAATACTCGCTGATTCTGCTTCTTTGTGTTTTACGTCTATCGCGAGCTTTAGGATTGTACAATGCGCTGTGTTTATCTTGCAGCTTGCACGTTGTCATATGATAGAGAGAAATACTTGGAGAAAGTAAAGCAAATTTGTTGGGATTCATGCAGGAATTTTAATTGCAACAGGAATTGAACCACAGACTCCTAAAGAAGAATTGTTGGAAATTCCTTTTTCCCCTCATTTCCTGTCCAATGGTGCGGAGTGGAGAAGAATGAATGGGAGCCATTCCCTGTTTAGGGTTCCTTTTGGATCCAGTCCAAGAGCGAATTGACGAGGGAATGAAAAGTATTTCTCACGTATAAAAGTCAATAGCAATTTTCCATTTCGCCACTTTTTTTTTTTTGGGAGGGAGGAGGTCTGCACTGAGCTGCCATTCCGTCATAATTGCGATGGAATTTCGATAATTCTTCTCGAGATGGGGAACCGTTGGGGGAAGGCCAGGAGAGGGCAGTTTGGGGAATTGGTCGATTAGCGGAAGAATCTTATGGGATTCTTAGAAAGTTAGAAGAGAAAGCTCGCTGTGATTGGTCGAAAGGAGTTGCAAGTTTTTGGTTTCTTTGCTGACTCCTCTACCTCCTTTATTTCCGATTATTGTGTAAATGCTACTTTTTAAGCCTAACTATTTATCATTACTTATCAAAATTAAAAACTAATCATAACTCAAGTCGATAGAGCGTTAGGCCTAGTTAAAGTACACACACACACGCACGCACGCACGCACACACACACACACACACACACACAGACCATTGAATTAGAAACTAATGTAAGATAGTTTGGCCTCATGTGATTGAAGCGCGTACCTGTTTAAGAAACTGTTGGTTAAGTAACCGTGGCTCAAAGACCGCCCTTCTACGGAGAATAGTGCATACGTATGCAACTATTGAAAAATGATTTAACCGAGGCTATAACGGTACATGTTATTATGTATGAACGATATGCTAAAGGTTTGGCGGGAGCCCCACGAAACAATGGTTCCAGCATGCTTTATCGAGACAATTTAAGGTTTTGATGGTGGCGTTATGATATGGAGCTTCTTCTGTTTGTATGGAACTAGTCCTCTGATATTATTCATGTTAGGTCGGGTGCGTTCCACAATACCTGATAATATATAGACCGGCTAGATCTGTCCTGTATGGTATCAGATTTACAGAATTCTCTGACAGATACTTTCATTAGAGATTCAGGTATATTCACAACGCTATATCAACAACCCTTGACATTACAGCCACCAGCAGAATCTTAAGTCACACTCCTGAATCCAAATGAGAACAATAATTCATTACATTAGCCATAGAAAAAGCTAAGTCTTTTGAACATGTTGAATGATACATGTATATCCATCAGCAAGGTCCTCTTCCAGCAAATCTGCTACGAACGCATGGTCTTCCACTGATTTACAACATCTTCAACTCCTTACATGCATGGAACTGCAATTCGGGGCAAAGGGTGCTAATCCTAATCCAGTGGCCTATGGTTGTCCACAGCAGTTTATAAATCAGCCCTTCTGAATGCTGTGAACGACTTTTGTGGGCTTGATTGCACAGCTTCACATTTATTGTTTGCAGTGAAGCCTCTTCTCTGAGCACATGCAACGGAAAGTCATCGTATTTCATAAGGAAGGCTTTCCAATTGTAGAAATTTCAGTTGTGACCGTAACACGTGCAGATATTCCTTATATGACGTCTGTCCGAATTTGATTGTCCTGCAAGTATTCATTTGGACTGAGCAATGGCTCGAAGCATGATTTATGGAAATAATGGCACATCGAGGTAATTTTCCATTGTTTAGAGAAGCTAGGTAATTGAGATCACGCTAGGTGTCGCATAGGTCGCAATGGCCCAAGTACAATCTATGCGGTATCAACTGTAGCCCAATGTTATGCATTCACGTTAGTTTATCAATTAGTTATTTAAAAATTTTGCAGAATACACTAAATTCGGCTATATTATGTCATTAAATTCTGGCCCAATTCAATTCCGGCTCCTTTGAAGCTACAAATGAAACTAAAGTTTCTATCTCCCGACAGGGCGGGCTCCATGCGCAGTTGGACTGATTACATGCAGCGCCATTTTTCAATTGAATTCCCGCCCTATCAGAAGCTAGAATCTTTAGCCTTCATTTTTCAGTGAAGCTCGATCACTATTTACTTCTATAGACCATGGCTCGAAGTGAATGCAGGAGGTTTCAAAAGAGGCATGGTGAGCCAACAATTCGATAACCGCTTCTTGGCAAGACCTAGGTTAGGTTTTAGAAAATCAGATCGCAACCACGGCTTTCTAGAAACT
This sequence comes from Rhysida immarginata, assembly GCA_023313115.1. Classification (NCBI taxonomy): domain Eukaryota; kingdom Metazoa; phylum Arthropoda; class Chilopoda; order Scolopendromorpha; family Scolopendridae; genus Rhysida; species Rhysida immarginata. The sequence goes on from JAHWFO010017310.1 coordinate 328,209, forward strand.
ATCAGGCCTGAAGATGGAAAATATATAACCTTGTTACGTCATTCTGGTGGTGGTCGAAGCCAACGAGAGACGGGACAGGGCACTCAAAAGTTACCTGACCATCGGAGTACGAGCAACAATCAATCCTTCAAGCGTCTATTGTTAATTGTATTTCTACCAATAATAAGACCTAAATTTGGCCGCTTGATGAAGATGTAACAACATATACACCATTTGTCCGCATGCCTTCTCTCTAGGAGGTGTTGCTAGCCTGTCTCTCGTTGGCCTCGGGTGATGATATTACAAAAATAATTTCAACGTCGCAATCTTAATGCTTCAACAATACATTACTGACGTCAAGTTCAGGCCTGGTAGATTCTAGAAGGACGTGCCGCAACTGACCAAATGATTTACTAAGTTCAGTATTCTGATGTTGGCATAGCTGTGTAATGTAAAGGATGTATTGTTTTAAGCAATAAACTGGAAGTTAAAACAGGCCATGTATGTGATTTGATCAGTTTGGTTCAGTTGGCACTGTCCTACCTTGATGGTGACCAGATGAAGCATATGCGAAAAGTCAAGTTTTTAGAGCCTTAAAGGAGTAGAGCAGTCATGTTATTCAGCGGAAATCAATATGGCACCTGTTCGAGTGAACGATGGTTGGTCTTGTATTCAAGCCTTGGAAGTGGCAAGACGGTGACAATTCAGTGATCTGAAAGAGTCGACATTGAATAGTGAATAATGATGCGGGAGGTCAGCATATGTCAAATGTGTGACGAGCGCGCTGTATGATAGGCAATCTGTCTGTCGTCAATGACAGATCATGGGCTGAGGTGGACTGCGTGGTTCCTGTGGAAGAAAGGCTACAGACTCACAAACATTTACAGCAAATTTATGAGTGGATTCAACTGGATGAGGTGATTTGAAAGTGAGAACGAAACCGCCGAGAAGAAACGCATCACATTTGAAGAGTTGAAGTGAGAAACCGATCTCGATGCCATACGTTGCACCAAATCAACCACTACGCATACTCTTGACACATCCTCCGTACTCATCAGATCTCGCACCCAGCGACTGTGCCATCTTCAATGAAATGAAGAACTCTCTTTGTGGTGTTAGATTTCCGAACAATACCGACTGGATGGGTGACTCTCCACGAGATTGGTATCGTAAGAAAGCAACTGGAGTGGTGGCAACGATGCATAGCTCTGTCAGGAAGAAACCTGAGAGACCGGACCATCTAAATCATTTGTAAACACTAAGCCAGTCCATGCCAGCTTCCATGTGCGGACCAAAGAAGAAGCCCACAGTAAACATGGGCATTCAGGTTCCAGTACCATATTGGAGTAGTAATTACCCATTTGCTAACAACCATAGATATGACCATATTAACGCTTGCGCACTAGGTTGTGGCAACCAATTGGTTGTAGGTGACTAGGAAATAAATAGCAACTCGCCCGGCAACCAGGGAGTTGAGCAACCACTGGTGATAGCTCGTTTCTATCTATGAACTGTGTGAATAATCAGACCATCTTCTTCTTTGTCTCGCACTATTCCCGACAACTTTTTCCTGCTTGATTGTCATATTGGCCTCCCATTTTCTTGTTGCTGGTACTCTACTCAATAGGGCTACTTCAGTCAACAGAATGAACGGATTGGTAATGTGTTGAGGTAACATTATTCTGTAATTGATAAGTCTAGCGCGAGTGACCATTCAAGATGGAATTGTTAAGTGACGTCATAGCGATTTTGCAGTGGTAAGAATTCTTTCAAGCACATAAAACTACCTAAGCTTCTCAAAGTGATGTCATTAATAGATGCCCGCTTGCATGAGTTGAGTTTTCATTCATTAAAGAGGCTTAAGGAATCATGAGAATTAGTTAATAAATTAGGAGGAGGTTTAGGCCTATGTAGTCTATAGCACGGGTCATAAGTTAACTATTAAACTAATTTCTTGTAATTAATAACAATATTAATTAGAAGAGAAGCTCTCGCTGAATCAATCAACATGGTGGCGACTGAGTGGGTTGCCCAATCCTCTTTCCTAGCACAAAAAAGCGCGTTTAATCTCGTAAAGAGCGCTATCATTAAGACTGGGTTTGATAGAAGGGTTCTTGTGAGCCAATAAGAAGGCCGGGCTCATTTAGACCCCCATTTGGCGTCTCCTATGTTGAATGATGACGATTCCTCGGCTGTAAAGTTTGTGCAGGAGATAAGAATGGAGGGAAATCTGTTTCGCTTGCTCAGATTGCTAAACAAGAGATTATAGAGGGTGGAGGAAGGAACTTTTTTTCAGGGGGTCCTGTTTTTTGCTCGTCTTAAAATCGAATTTAAGAAACAGAATCCTTCTCCTCCTCCTCCTCCATAAGGGCTTTGTTGCTTTTTTTAAGTTAAAAATATTATTTTTTTTTGTTTCTCATATTTTTTTAGAAATTTGAAAAGGCTAGGCGAGAGTCTGTGTTTTTCTATAGATTGAAGTCGAGATGAAGGGGTATCGAAAGAGGGGTTTTTAATATAGATTTTTTATTTTTATTTAAAATTTAATTTTGAGGTACCTCAAAGAGGTCTCGGAGTAATGTTTTTTATAATATCTTAAGCTATAATGTCCTGCAGATCCATTCCATAAGTCACTCGCAAACGATCTCGACTTCACGTCATTTCGAACAGCAAAATGGCCAAGGCAACAGATCTTAACTTTAAAAGGTGCACACACACTCTGGCCAATGAATAAGCTAAACTGAGTGGCCAGTTTATTAAGAATATCCTCCTAATACTGTGTTGCGCCAGCCCTAGCAGCTTTAACAGCACGAATTCGCCGTGACATGGTTTCTATTAGCCGTGATGTTTGTCCATGCGGATACAATAGCTGCTCTCAGTTGATACTTATAGGATGGTGGTGAATCCATGCCTCGCATAACCCAGCTCATCCTAAAGATGTTCGATTGGGTTCAAATCTGGGGACTGTGGTGGGCAGCGGAATAAGTTCAATTCATTATCATGCTCCTGGAACCATTCCATGACGATACGAACCTTGTGACACGGTATTTTTTTGCTGGAAGTATCCTTGATGGGGGAAACACAGTAGGAATGAAGGAATGAACGTGGTCTACAACAATGTTCAGGTAGCCCTGGCCATTAAGGCGTTGTTCTACATATATCAGCGGACCAAGAGTATGCTAGGGAAACATTCCCCAGACTATTACAGAGCCTCCACCAGCCTGAACAAGGTTCGTATCGTCCACCTGACAGGAGGGCTCCATCGCTTCGTGCTTCTGTCTCCAAATTCTGCGTCGGCCATCTGTATGGTACAAGACTAAACGGGATTCATCCGACCAGCAGACCTTCTTCCAGTCGTCGACGGTCCAATGTTGGTGATCACGGGCAAATTGGAGACTTTTTTGCGGTTTTCGGTGGAGATCAAAGGTACCCGGACTGGCCGTCGGCTGTTGTAGCCTATCCTTGCCAATGTACGGCGTGTGGTGCATTCAGAGATGTTATTCTGCGGTCCAGTGTTGCATTCCACGGTTATTTGACGAATCGAGACGTTTCTACTCGCACGAACAAGCATTCCCATCCTATGCTCACCCCTTGGATCGACGGGCCATTTGTGACCACAGGCTTGTCTCTGGCTGGTTGTTTTTTGGTTGTTTAACCAGTTCTGGAAACCCTTGAAATGGTTGTTCGGGAAAAGTCTAGAAGACGTGCGGATTCTGAATTACTCAGTCCATCTTGCTGGGAACCAACTATCTTCCCGCGCACGACGTCGCTCAGATCCTTTGTTTTCCTCATGGAGACGGTTAAACCACTTGCAGTTGACAGGTGTGTTCTCGCTTTATATTGATACCGACTAGTACGTGACCAATTAATACGTAGTCATTGCTATGCCAACGGATTTGGATAGTGATGGGTGTTCCTAATAAACTGGCCACTCAGTGTACACCATATTGCCATTAATGACTGGAAACTTTCGATTTTAGACGTTTTGTCGAATATCTAGAAAAATACTTGACGAATTATCCTGAAATTTCAGGTGTGCAAAAAGGAAGTTACACGTCATATATTTCAGCGAAGATTTTCTCCCGAAGGCAAATAGGGGACCAGCAAAGAAGTGAACCAAAAAATAATGTTTGGAATCACCCTGTAAAAAATAATGCTTGAAATGCGTTATAGCTGTAGCATTTGCTTATGAGGCTTGTTTTACTTTTCTGTGTTCATTTGTCAACGATAAGGGGCTGTCTCCAAACAAGTATCAATTTCTTCTTCTTACGCTGATGTGAAGTCAATATGAAGTCAGTATTTTTTTCATGTCAGCGTAAGGAGAAGAAGTTGATACTGGTGTCCGATCCAAATATAAAAATTTGGAGAAAGCCCCTTATCGTTTTATTTATTTTTGAGAGCAACTGAAATTTAACTCGTTCTATCGGCGATATCTTTCTCAATTTTCACGATATTTGCTTGGGCTTTTTATAAGAGTAGCTCTATACATTTGGCTAATAAATTATGCAAAAGACAATTTTGGTAACGCATGCGCGTGCGCAGTTAAACATTATTTAGTAAAAATGCTCATATTTCATCAAATATTTAATATTTTTCTATTCTCATTGCAGGGTTTTGTCTAAATTGTAGTTTGTCAAGTTTCCTGAAAATGGCATTGCATTGGGTTGAAAATCCTGCGTGTTATAAACAAAAAACTTACAAAAACATTTCGACCTTTTTAAAGAAACCTTTATATCTCCATGAATATATGTGCTATTCTCATACAAATGAACAGAGAAAAGTAAAACAACCCTCTTAAGCATATGCTACAGCTACAATGCATTTCAAGCATTATTTTTTACAGGGTGATTCCAAACATTATTTTTTGGTTCACTTCTTTGCTGGTCCCCTATTTGCCTTCGGGAGAAAACCTTCGCTGAATTATATGACGTGTAACATCCTTTTTACATCCCTGAAATATCAGGATAATTCGTCAAGTATTTTTCTAGATATTCGACAAAACGTCTAAAATCGAAAGTGTCCGGTCATTAATGGCAATATGGTATATGCGGATTGGCAGATAAATGACTGAGATATTCGAATATGGTATATTCGTGCTCGCTAAACCATTGCTGAAACATTAAAAGCTGTCACATACCAGATCTTCCAATCTTATAGTGACGAGATTCCAGGCGCTTCCAATCTTATAGAGACGAATCTCTACAGGCGAGATTACTGTAGAGACGAAGTTTCCTGTTCTTTGTCGATTTGAATCTACTTCAGTTCCCAAATAGTGTCGGAAACCTATTTATTTATCTAATTGCTAGTAAGAACTTATTACTCTTTCTTACCAATATCTTTCCACTTCTGAGAAGCTGAAGAAGGCTGGGCTGTGTTTCAGATGTTGTTTGCCCTTGTCTTCATTCTGGTTGCATGGCGCACAGGTTTAAGTTTGCATAATCTCTTAGCATTGAGATGTTTAGCCTGTATGTCGTGTCTAGTGTTCAGCCGGAATACCGCTCTTGCGTTTTTCCTTGTATTCTGGGTCGAGGTCGTTCAGGGATTTTGTAATATTCTGGCATCTATTTCCTGATTAGATTCCTCTTTGAACAAGAGTATGACTTGGAGCTTCACAGTTGATTATGATTTAGGTTTCTGGGAAGAGACACAGTCTTGATAAGTGAGTCTACCAGATCATACTTCATGTTTCTGACAGATTAGGATGTCCGCTGAGCAGGGACATATGAGATCTTGCCTATTCACTGAATAGCAGTATCCGAGTAAGAAAGATAAACGCATTTGTGAATTAAACGGGATAAGCTTGTTTAGTGCCACTCCTATGGCCTCTTTCCATTCTTCAAAAACCTGAAGGTTTTGGCCGATTCCTGCTCCTGTGCTTGTATATTCATCTATTCTGAAACCATCATTGTAGATTCTTACCTATTCTCTTCAGGATCGGGAATGCGGATCCTTGATTATAATAATCTTTCATTGGACTTGTCTTTGAGCCACAGTCACCCCTTTTAGACAAAGGATGTTGATCTGGTTTGAATACTCTGAATATCGTGGTTTCAGCTAGACTAGCCCAACCACTTAGCTTCCAATTATCTACAATATACGTACATAGTCAACGTCTGTTCGTTTTACGTAAAAGGTTGAACTCGGAATGTAGCATGCTCTACTTCGCTATTTAGTATGGTTTTTATTAGCCAACTGAGGTGGAGTTATGGGGGTATTTATGTATGCAAAGGAGTAAACTTCGATATGTTGAGATCCTCTAGGCAAGATCTACATTATTATGAAGTTCGGGCCAAATTGTGATAATGGGATCGGAGTTGTGGAGGTAGCAGTCACTTGGTATTTAGAACTAAGACAGCATATGGCATGAGATATATCATTCGCTCGGAAATGATGAGACAGGAAAGAAGATAGAGCTCTTTTATATTTTCTAAATACTACGTTCGAGAAAACCAATTTTTGTCCGGGGGGGGGGGGGGTAATTTCTTGTTTATGGAGATTCGCGATAATCTGTGCAACCAGAAACTTATGGGCGTTAAACTTCTGCATGATGCTTTCCGATAGTATGTGAAAATTTTTTAATTGTTTGCAATGGATATCCGGGAATAACTCTGGATAAGTTATGGGTGATTCGCTCTACTAGACTAAGGTGAGCTAAGCTGACCTAACCTACCTACCCTAGTTTTGCATGAAAACTGATTGAAATGAACTAGTTTTGCTTTTATTTATACTAGTCATTGCATTGCCTACGGTTTAAGAAATAGGAATCGCGCAAGGGCTTCATGGCATGTTCAGAAGTGAAAAAATTTCTAGAATTCTTTAAGTTCTATAATAGTAAAGTTCTACCTTTAAGAAGAAACTCGCCTGCCGTCTTGTACAGTCATGCGACGCTAACCGTATTGGTATTCAGAAGGTCGTTAGGGATCTATGAAAACGATTTGCATATATGCCTGTCGATTTTAGGGCGATAACATAAAGCTGTGCTTCCGGGGTAACGAGCACTTACATAACAACTACCTCCCTGCGCTGTTCAAAGTATCAGATTATGCATGATGCCGCCGAAAATCGCTCCGTTTAGGGAAGGGTACATAACACCTCTTTCCGACGGAAAATATAGTTATTCCGCAATTATAAAGGCCTGCAAGGAGCGTGGATTTTCTGTGTCGAAGATGGGGATATATAAGGTACTAAACTATAAAGGTTTTGCTAGAAATTGAGCCATTCCAGCAGGGAAAAAAACAGCTCAATCCCCCGACTCTCTACTATTCGTAAAGGCCGAGCTCTCGTCACCGGGCCTAATCCTACAACGCAAAAGACCATTGCACACAAGGTAGAGACATCTGTTTACACTGTAAACACTATTATCAACCGGAACCTACACCTGCAAAAGCGTAAGAAGAGCCGCATTCATAAGCTGTTTCTACGCCAAGTCAGTGAACGGTGCACCAACTGCCGGATGCTTTATGAGCGTCATCTAGCCGGTGAAATATGCAAATACATCAAAGCATTCATTTATCTCAGTGACTGCAACAATCCCTGAGCAATATTTTATCATCCACGAGGCTCTAAGTACTTCGAAAAATGGCACACGGAATGTAAAAAAACTTTTCCACGGGGCTTCATGATTGTTGCCGGTTATGGATACAATGGTAAACTGGCACTCCACAAGGTAGGTAGAAAGATCAAGATTACCTCGGCCTACTACCAGGCTAAGGTTCTAGCACCTATTTTCACCCGGGATATCCCAGCTCTGTACGGGGCAGACGCAAACCAGATATGGGTCCATCAGGACACGGCATCAAGCCATTCATCAGTGTCGACGCGGTGGTTTCTTCAGCGCATTGAGCGAGAAACGAGAATCCATTCCATACCCTTTCAGGAGATACCAGTCAAGTCCCCAGACGCGTCACTTTTGTGTCTTTTGTTTATTGAAAAGGCCGTGGGAAACCGACGTCCGCATACATTAGACGGACTTTGGAAAGTCTGTCAGGAGGAGGGTTTGAAGATTGATGTGGGTGTACTACATTAAATGGAAACTCCGCTCCAGATGCAGGGCTATCAGATTGAGCACAATCGCTGGTGGCGGAAAGGATTCTCAGCTGGTCACGGACGTGTTTAATTAGTTTTCATAGATCCCTGACGATCTTTGTAGGAGTCTCACTGAGCTCATTCAGATTACCATTGATGTATGCTTTTAAGGCTTAAAGTTTAAGCTATTGAAATACGCGTGCCAATACGAATCTGGTGACAGGCCAAAGAAGAATACCAATGTAGAAGTTAGTAAACTTTGATTTTCATCGTACCCTGAAAATTAGTTGATGTTTTATTACACACGAGTGACTAATCAACACCAGAAACTCGGAGATTATAATTGTCTGGCCTGGAGTAGCGTGATGGTAACCTCTAAACTGATGGTAGCATTTGTCTTCCTGCAAAATATCAAGGAGGGGCTTAACTCTGCCTCCGGTATAATTTTTAGTCGGTCTTAGATTTACAATTGTGACATCATGCTCACACATATTGTCGAACTTTCTTCTGCAATTTAAGTTGTCGAAAAGTCGCCTTCTTGGTTTTCTACAAGTGGTTCAAGTGTAAACGTGGCATTTGAGTTCTTGCAATATCATACGTTCAGAAAGGATCAGTATGCTTAGACAGATAAACAAGTATAAAATAAACAGTAAAAGCTTTAGACTTAGGAGACTGCAAAAATAATGAAACGCACGGTTTCCAAAAAAGTCTCTGTAGGATATGCTTATTTGCCGGAGTCTAATGGGAACTTAGCGACACAAGAGAAAAAATGACGGAATAGAAAACAAAAAATAGAGACGAAAACAATTATTTTATTTTCATAGGTGTCAGCGGGAGTTGTTCAATTTGGGAGCTGAATTTAAACAATAGCACATCAACAGTAGTCATTGTGGGAGTCCAGTTCAGATTAGATATAACCCAATACTTAAGATGGCTCTTAAGTGAATCCTCAAGTGTATGAAGAGCGAAAGTTTGTATCTATTCTTGACATCATTTTATTCAGGACCAACGCAGGTTATAAGAAGCAGCGACATTTCATCTTGTAGCTATTTTAAGCATCGTAGCTCGCTACAAGTTCCAGAACTCTAAGTTGGAAATTCCAACCAATTGGAACCAATTATATCGATTCAATCACTAATAACAATATTAATAACAATAAAAATTGTTTTGGAAGGCAATCACGTGACTAAATTTGTGGAGGCACTGGCAATAGGGTTGCAATTAGGCAAGGCAAATTGGATTGTTTTGCTGGAAATGCTCCGTTTTAATTGAACGGCGCCCGCTCTAATTGACGTTGTTGTTTCCACATTAATCACACTTACAGACAAACACACATACGTGCCTGTATATACACTTGCCCCATCGATCGATTGGAGGATTTGGAGAGCAGAGAAAGAGAGACGAGACAGATGTAGCAGTAGTAGGAGGGAAATCGAAATCAGCTGGAACGCCGTTAATTAAATGAACGCACTGCATTTGGGGTCTCTGTTTAAAGAGTTAATTTTGTGTTTGGAAGTGGGTGTAAGTCGATATATTTGGATATTAGGTTGATATAGTAAGTTCTGAGCATGCGCAGGTTGGTTTAGGTTCGAGTTCATTAGCAGTAGGAATGATTGGCGAGATGACGTTATGAAGCTACAAGTGGATGGAAGAGTTCTGGAGAGTTGTTGACCCATATCATCCGGGTATTTGCTCATGGCTTCGAGTGGCTAGGTGCATGACCCGTGGATGGGAATAGTCTTTTACAGCACATCCATTTCATTTGTCGGAATTCATTAGAATGCACCTCTTAGCCAGTTCTAGGCAGCTGCTAACATAATTCTGGAAGTACCAGTAGTGCAGGAAGTGTTTCCAGGGCTAGATTGGGGTTAATGGTAATGACTTGTTTAAGTTGATCAACGCACCCAATCAGCGGAAATAATGTTCTAGAAAGACCTCCCCCCTCCCCCCCAATGGTATTTTCCAAAACGGCATTGTAGATATGTCCCATACGACTCGTTTTGTCTGTTCCAGTCCTTACGAGCTTTTAAGCATTTGTTAAAAATTTTTATCAAAGGATTGATCAGGTATTGCCCACAGCCCTTAATGATGAACGGAGGTATACCATGATTACCGTTTGTCATCTTAGGACGGAGTTATTTTTTAATGGCTTGGATGATTTCCCACTTACCGATTTCAGTGTTGAGGATATGAGTCATATTGTTATCCCAAACCTTTTCAGTAGATCTTTCTGTTTTACCACCGAAAACCCCCGCATAATATTTAGAAAAGAACTGTCCAATGGCAGTGCATTCGGTTGAAAACCTGCATGTTATAAACAAAAAATTACGAAAAGATTTCGATTTTTATAAAGAAAAATGTTTATATCTCCATGAACATACGTGCTATTCTCATATAATTGAACACGGATAAGTAAGTAAAAGAAGCCTCATAATCATATGCTACAGCTACAACGCATTTCGAGCATTATTTTTTACTGGGTGATTCCAAACATTATATTTTTTGTTTAATTTGTTGCTGGTCCCCTATTTGCTGTCGGGGCTAAACCTTAACTGAAATATATGAGATGTAATATGCTCTTCACATCTCTGAAGTTTCAAGATAATTCGTCAAGTATTTTTCTAGATATTCTACAAAACGTCTGAAATCAAAGGTGTACATATTATTTTTTCCAACCCCTGTAGCTGTTTTCCAACACAAATATCACCTTTGGCGCTCTTCGGCCTAGCTTAATGGAGGGCGTACCTACTAAGAGCCCCCAAGCTATCTTCACCAGAGGCCCATTAGCCGTCACTTTTCAGAATTCCCTTAAGATCTTCACAGCACAGCTTCTATAACGGTGCCACAGCCCTGTATTTCACTTTTAAAGACATTCTCCTATAATATCAGGTTATGTTTCCCACGACATGGACGAGGGTTGGGGCTTATGGGAGACAGGCGGGCCTTTCTGTCGATTCAGGAAAATCTTCTATGTAGTTGGAAGACGCATGTCTTTTTTTGCTTTTACATCAAACTTGCTACTTCCCAGTCACTGCGATCAGTGTTCAGTTGTTCCTCACGCTATCCTTATATTCACTGCTCTTAGGAAATTGACCGGTCTTTGAGATTATTGCTTGGGATCGAGATTTTATAGATTTCGGTTTCAGTTTCAAGCTGCTATGAAAACGTTGGGCTTTCCGCAGTACTTGCTATGCAGTGAAGCGGTTGCACCAAAAATGCGCAAAAACCTTCTGTTTGAGGACGTCTGGTTAATTAACTATTCATGCTATTCAGCTCTTATTTAATACTTTATGGTTAGCATAGATTAATAAAATATTTTGTTATATAATTTTTTTAAATTGTTTAATAATAAGCCGCAGCCCAATAGTTACCCAAAACACTGATGTTAGAGATCAAGAATAATAACGTTTTAGGGTCCATGAGCTTACTTCAACTAGCAAAGAATTTTTTCCGTAAGTTTGTTAATAAGCTTGTTTATAACGCTTAGAGTGATGCAGTAAGATACGAAATCTATGGATACAAGTTTCACACATGCAAGATTACCTGTTGATACATTGTTATTAAAACAATGCTATCCAATCTACAATCTGCAACTTTATTTTTTTTTGCATCATAACATTAATCCAGGTTAATAGAGTATATATCATTCAAAATTTTTCGATTTTTTTCCTAATATTTTATTAAGAAAAATGCCTCGGAAAATTGAAAATTGGCGTGGGATCTTCAAACCTTCTCCAGAGAACACGGCGTCATTTCCTAACGCGAGAACCTCGGGTAATGTCGTCGCCGAGATTCTAGTCGCTTAGAACGATTCTACACATCGTAAGATTTTGCTAACCTGAAGCGGGTTCTTTATCTTAGCGGCTTTATTAGCCGGCTGACATTGACAACGGGTGATGACGTCAAATCATCGTTTCAGCCTAGCGTTCTTCTGATTTTAAATCCGATGACGTCATCATTGGGTGCCTATACCAGCTGGCTAACAGATCCAGCTAACGGCCAGTTGCAACAACGTCAGTTAAAACGACCCTAACTTTCGGTTAGTTAACGATCGGTTAAGTCCTTTAACCGAGAAATGTTGCACCAAGCCTAGTTAAGTCTCAGTTAGCTAACTGGATGTAATTTGAGTAACGAGGAATGTGATTGGTTCGTTTTGCTCCAATTAAACTTCCGGTCAACATGGCTGATTGTTTTCAATTAGCTGTTTGATAACTACATTATCCAAATAGGGTATTAATTTAGCTGTTTGATAATTAGTTTATCCAAACTGCTGTTTGCAAATTAACTTATCCAACTAGTTATCCAATTAACATATCCATTTAACTTTTTTAATTAGCCCTTTGATAATATTAACTTATCCGTTTAGCTGTTCGATATTTAGCATATCCAGATTGCTGTTTGAAAATTAGCTTATCCACATAGCATCCCAATTAGCTATCAAACCAGCTTATCCAGGAGCTTATCCAAATAGCTGTTTGATAATTAGCTTATCGTAATTGCTATTCAAATCGCTTATCCATTTAGCTTATCCAATTAGCTTCTTCATTTAGCTTATCCCATTAGCTATCCAAACAGCTTATCCAAATCGCTTATCCAAGTAGCTTATCCACTTAGCTTATCCAAATAGTTTATATATCCAAATGGCTTATCCAAAAAATAGACAGTCGGATAGAAATTTCACGTTTCATAGATTTCCACAATCGGAATCGATTAAAAAACAGTTTTTGACAGCGAGGGAACTGGTATCCAACTCCAAACAGCATCGTGTGCTCATTTCGAAGCGTCTTGCTTTGTCTACGCATCCGCCGTTTTAAATTCAGTATCAATTCAAACAAGAAACTAGATCACGCATAAGATGGAACTAGATGCTCTTCCAACTCAAAACGGGCCTGGCGTTCTTCAAGAACAACGACCGCAACAGCATGTGCTAAACGCCGAGGAATGAGGTATAGTGAAACTCCATCTATCCTCTCCCTAACTGCGATTGGTGGAAGCCTAATCACAGCGCGACATCGTGCTGCAAGCGCTATGAGCAATTAGTTGTTTTGTTTTCTTTATAAAGAAATGCAATTCATATATATATTTTTAATGATCCCTAAATGCATATTCAATAAAACATAACATTTAGATAGTTAAACTTTATTTCTATCAAAACAAAATTCACCTTTTAAACTGCTGAACTGCAATTAGATCAGCCTCGCCAAAAAAAAAAAAAAAAAATGGCCGACAATGTTGCTGGAGCATCAGGGGGGATAGTAGAGAAAATTTTTGGGAGTTCTTTTAAGTGTCGAAAATTATTATTTTTAATCCTGTTCGTCATAATACGTTGAAAGTTTATTTTTGTAGGTGTTTTTTTTTAACAATCTATGTTGTGGATTGTCCAGGAAATCAAGTAACAATGTAATCATACGCAGGGTGAGAAGGTCGACCAATCGCAGTTAGGAAGAGGTTAGATGGAGTCTCACTATAAACCTATCTGTTGTGTAGGGCACACGCCGCCCTAATGTGCACATCCCGTTTCACGGTTTAATGCATAGGGCTGTATATAACAGAAGTTGCAGTAGCATTTAATTCTGCTAACAGCCCTTGTATATCGCTGTCACTGTTATCAAAATAGCAGTCGTCACTATCGGTCTTGTTTCATATTCATAGTCCATTGTGATGCCCAACTGACAACTAACCGATAGGTGTCGTCACGAATTCCAAACTCCTTCGCATTTCTCGGCAACTTGTGGCGTAACAGTTGCCGAAGCACGGCGCCAGTGTCGATCGCAGGGGGAGAGAAAAAATGAAAGTTTTTTAATATATTTCATCAATTTTGAGTTCGAATTGAAAATTTTTATACATGCTACGTTGTTTTTGAGACCTTTATCTTTCATTTTAAACAAAGTTGTTTTGGGTGCGGAGTTTACCTTTAAATTATGGCCACCTATCAGTCAGAAAAACAAAGGGCAGTCTGTGAGAGGTGAATCATTTTAGGGGAAAAAAAAAGACCGTGACGTCACTTGCGAAGCGCCTCCTCACTCATTTCTCATTCACAGCGGTCAGTTACACTTTGCCAATCTCCAGTTCAGTTCCATTTTATCATTTTGTATTCGATCGCGTGCAAGTGGAAAAGCGACTCAAACCAAATTGTGTAAAGTTTGAAGGCGACCCTAATCCCATTTTCTCTTCTTTCTTCTCCTTTTATAACGTCCGTCACATTTGAAAGGCCCTCTGAAGCCCTTTCGCATTCTCTATTGCAATGCGAGCTCCTCGAATAGAACTTTCCTGACAGGTGAGTGGCAACCACTAACACCTGAAATGAGGAGAGGAATTGTGAGATGGGAAGGAGCTTTTATGCGTTGTCTGCATTGCTTTCAAATTACATTGCAATCAAAACGCAGAACAGCTCTTTACGATCGATTAGCATCGTTCCGGGTTTGTGAGCAAATGACGTCATTAGGGAAGCTGTTTGGTTTGGATATGGTGAGGTTTATGGACTCATTAAAGTCACGTGATGTTATTAAGTTTTAAAGCCTCTTTTTATAAAGAAAATTCAAATGCCATCTGTGATAAAAGTGTCTTAAGCCTAACCTAAGCGGTCAGGTTTTGGTCATCAGCTGCCAAGATGGCAGGAGGCCAACTGGAGAACAAAGCGAATTGAGTTTAAGAATCGGAAATGGTCTCATTCAAAAGGAATTTTCGAATCAATTCACTAAAGGATGTCCTGGGGGGGGGGGGGGGAGTTTTAAAATTTTAAATTTCAAAATGGAAGTGCGTTTGAGGTGGTAGGGTTAGTGCAACTCTTTAAGAGGAGATAGATTTACATGTAAAGTAACTCTCTCGACAACATTTGTAACTAATTATGAAACTTCTGTATCAGATTTTTATGGCTTTCGAAATAAGCATACCACTTGTTTCATTCTTCTATAAATCTCCGATTCCGAGATATTTACTCTTAAAATCGGAGAGTCCTTTGTAAGTGTGAGCCTAGTCCCTTATCCTCTCCCGAGAGGGCTAGGGCGCAGGCTTTCTAGTTCTCGAGTCCGCCTGGTCGTGGGTTCGAATCCCGCCATGGCATGGATGTTTGTTTGTCCCGGGCTGCTTACAGTTATAACTTGTGTAAAAGGCGCAAAATGACCTTAGTAGACGACGCCAAAATTTCTAATAAACCAACTAAACTTATCCTCTCCAGACCGCCGAGAATCACTTTCCAGCCTGAAGCGGGATCGCTCGAGAATATGACATGGCCCGACTGCCCAGCTTAAATGTTCCTTGCAACATCTCCGACGTGCTATTCGGTAAGCTAGGGTCAATGAGATATCTCCGTAGACACCGCTAATACTTCATTCGCGTTACAGAAATAGATCGAGTCAATCTAGATACAAACTGGATTCATTATAAAACTGGATTCTTTTCGGATCCACAAAATATTCGGTACTATTGAAGTTCAAATTGGCGCAAGGGATTGGGGAAGGAACGAATCTACATTAACAGCATTGATCTTGTTCTCCAAATAGGATTCTATGAATCGAGTTTGGGGACCGTCAATTTTTTCGTACTTAAAAATTAGAATCTAGTTCAAGTTATCAATCCAAAGTCAACGTGCTATTGCGAATGAGGTATAGAACCCTAGCGAGAGCTCTTGCAATGGATTGCCTATAGCGTTGCCTCGCATTGGAGCTAGAAATCAGACTTCCCGGGATATGATGCAATGTGGACGACTACTTTTGGAACGACGTTGGATATTTCTTTGTTGAGGTGGTGAAAATGTCTTCCACAACCTGGAGATAACGCTACTTGAAACGTGCAAAGTTTGCGATACTTTAACATGGGACTGGCCTGCCTAAAGACGTCCAAAATTTCTTCCTCCTGTCCCATAGTCATCCCAAATGATCACGAGAGGCCATAATGTATTTGTTGAAAGAGCTATTGAGATATCAAACAAATGTGAAACAACGACACATTTATATCGTAATAATGTAACATACAGATTGCCTCTACTCTAAGGGATGTTGCTCCGTTTGTATCTCTCTGCAAAGTTTGATGACATTTCACGGACCCAAACTTGTAAATTCCTTAACTTTTGAGCAAAAGTGTAATCAAGACCATACTATGAAAAACAGGACCAGTTTATCAGACTGCCACTATTGGGACAACACTGATGAATGCCGCGTTCCTGTTTTAGCACTCAATGCAGGTGTCTGATTTCAAGTGTTCATTCAGTATATTCTGAACATTTATGTTAATATACATTCGATCTCATCACGTGATCTCTTATTGCTCGGTCTGTTACTAAATCACATTCCCTTTCAGGTCACATGACCTCGCCCACTTCATTTCCTCCTTTCTTCCTCCTCGATGGAGTCCTTCAAACAACATGAGCCCCCTCCCACGGAAAAGCCATTCGCTTCGTCTGTCTCGCCATACATCAATGTCTAACTAACCGAATCCAATGTCCAACCAACCCACGAAACACCACCCACGCGCAGTGAGATACACATAGATATAAATTGTTTCTTTTCTTTTCCCTTTTGCCTTGGAGCGCCCTCTATCGATCGGCGTTATGTTTATGAATAAAACAAGCCGAGACGTTGGTGGGGTCCTTTTTTTACGTTGGCGGGCCGTTTTAGTGGCGCCGCCTTGCGGTTCGGATACGGAACGTTCGATGAAGAATGGCCAGTGGGAGTGATGGAAGTATAAATAAGTTTGTTTTTTGTGTGAGCGGTGACTTATTGAAGTGAGTAAACTTATACCGGAAATGAAATTCTTTAGAAGGTGAAGTTGGTTTTTTAAGGGCACCGAACCCTCGACTCTTAAAAAAGATAGCAATAGCAGCGGTGAAGTCGCATATGACGTCAGTGACACTAACATTTTTTTATGCTTTATTCAGACGAGCTTTTAAAAGTGCTGAATTTGTATTCTCGTTTTTCTGAGCGCTGGTGAAAGTGTAAGTGGCGCCACAGATACTTCT
Organism: Rhysida immarginata; assembly: GCA_023313115.1. NCBI lineage: Eukaryota > Metazoa > Arthropoda > Chilopoda > Scolopendromorpha > Scolopendridae > Rhysida > Rhysida immarginata. The sequence continues at coordinate 345,166 of JAHWFO010017310.1, forward strand.
CAGTGTGATTTTAATATCTACACTGCCTCTTAGCCACACCGAAACATTGACGTCATAGTAGCTTTTAAGCCAAAACTATTTGTGTAGACATCAAGCTGGAAGAGCGGTAAAAGCCTATTTTCTCCTTAGCGACTTTTTAACGTCGATCAGGCGATTTTTCAAGATCTGGCGGGGGTAGATTTTTACGCGTTCTTTCAGGCGTCTTTTCAGATCTAGCCAATCAGTTTCAGATAGTCGTTTCAGATCTATTTCGCTATGTATTCTGGGTAATAGTGTTTGCCGATTGAGATGGCTGCCCTAACTGGTGTTCGCCAATGGTGGTTTTCGTGATTTTTTCCCCTCGTGAATTTTTTAATAAACAGATTTAAAAATTTAGTAAATCATTTATTTACTAAGTAAAAATGGTTTAGTAATAAATTCAAAGCATGAACGTGATCGGAGTGGTCGATATATCCTCTTTTCCATCGCCTTGAGAGAGCGACAGTTGTTTGAAGATCAACTTCTTCGAACGACATGTTTTCCAAAGTAACTCGACCAATCGGGATAACGCCTGAAAATCGCTAAGTGGAAAACGATCAGAAACCCGTCGCGCTTATCAAGTTGACACCCAAAAGTCGCTAAATAGAAAAAGTCTTAAGGTGAAATGACATCATTATTGCATTTATACGCTTCTCTATTTCAATATTGGTATTAGTGACGTCACAGTATTTCATAGCCGATGATGGCAGGACCCAAGGTAGGTAGCGTATAAGGTATGCTCGATACAGCTAATAACTCTTCACACTGCACAAATGGATCATGGTCCAGTCGTCAATTATGATCGAGAAGTGCGCTATGAACGGAACGTCATTCGTCGGATTGTGATTCGTTCACGCGAATAATAATGCGCTCAACGACGTCCCCGAAACGTCGTTCGCCTCGAATTACGTTCGAAAATGAGGCTCTAAAGCTTCGACCCAGATTTCTCACTATAGCCTTAACACAGATTCCTTCAGCAGCCATCTTAGAAATGGAATCGCACAACTGTCGCTCGCTAGGTGGTGTTGATCAGTCACACCAGCGTGCGTGCAGTGTGACCACTTCTCGATCGTCAATCATGATCCGTCGAATCACGATTAAGCCGAATTCTCATTCGCAGTGTGAACGAGGTATAAGGGGCTCTGGCTGACGTCATCGATGCTCACGAGATGGCGGGAGCATCGATAATGTCAGCCAGAGCCCCTTAGGCAGTGATCGAGCATCCTTATACTCATTTCCTACACTATTGAGGTCCAGGCCTACGAGTTAACATGGCCTGGAAGCGGAAACTTCACCTGACCATTGGGATGCTAGCAACAATCAAATCATTGTCTTCATCTTGGATGTTAACGATCAGTGTTTTTCCGTTTGTTGGAAAAAATAAAGGGTGGATTGTTGCTGAGCACCCGATGGTCAGGTGACTTTTCCGCTTCCAGGTCTTGATATCACGTGGGCTTCGATTAAGGTGATGCGATGCATGAGCGTCGTTTTTCTGTTCCAACAAACGAAAAAACACTGCTTATTAAAATCCAGGGTGGATACATTAAGGTTACATCGTTGCTCAAATCCTGATAGTCAGATGAATTTTGAATGCCTTGGCCTGTTTCTCGTTGGCCTAGTGACGTTGTAAGTGATATTCCAGGTGATGTTGGCCGGGGCCTGTCTTTCTCGTTGGCTACGATAGACAGGCCCTGACGCGGAAGTCACCTGATCACTATAATCCGACCAACAATACAAACTTATTGTTTTCAACAAACGAAAAAATACTGATTATTAATATTCAAGATGTAAACAATGAAGAATACATTGTTGCTTTGTCTAAGATGGTCAGCTGATTTTTCCGCGTCAGGGCAATACCAACACCTCCTATACGCTGTCCAACGAAAGAAAAACTGGGCGTGTCTAATTAAATTTCCAATTACAATTGTTAAACATTGTTGCTAAAGAAAATTAACAATGATTAACAATTGAAATTGGAAATTTAACTGGACACGCCTAGTTTTTCTTTCGTTGGACAGAGTATAGAAAGAAAGCCTGTGCACTAAAAATTCATACATTGTTACATCATCATAAAAAGGCATTGTTAATCGTATTTCACCCCATAATAAGCCCTAAAATATGGCTTCTTATGATCTTATAACAATGTATGAATTTTCAGTGCACAGGCTTTCTTTCTAGGAATTGTTGGCATTATCGCCTAGAGAGAAAGCCTGCGCACGGAAAAATCATACATTGTTACATTACCTATGGTAGGGCAGATTTCGGGCTTATTATTGGCAGAAATATTATTAACAATACCCTACCGTAGGTGATGTAACAAGGTATGACGTTTTCGTGGGGAGGCTTTCTCTCTAAGTGGTATTGGTCAGGGCCTATGTTTGTAGTTGGCTTTGAACTTTACTCGAGGCCTACAAGAGAGACAGGCCCTGAAACTCAAAAGTACGGTCTATAAATATACATGGTCATCGAGCTTCGGCCATTTTACATTGTTTCGAGAAGCTAAGGAAAACAGATCGCGCCATGTGCCGCATAGATCGCACTAAGGCCGACCGTGATCTGCGATAGAGTTTTTCATTGAAAACTGAAAATGAAATTAAAGTTTCAATCTGCCGATAGGGCGTCGCTGCAGGCGCAGTTAGGACGATTGTACATACAGCGCCACTTTTCAATTGAGTTCCCGCCCTACCGGGAGCTAGAAACTTTAACTTCATTTTAACAATGGAGATCGATGACCATGAATATCTATAGATCGTGCTCAAAACTCACCTGACCATCATTCATTCTTCATTGTTTCCATCTTGGATTTTAATAATCTATTTTTTGTTTGTTGGAAACAATGAAGGTTACATTGTTGCTCGGACTAAGATGGTCAAGTGACTTTTGAGTTTCAGGGCCTGTCTTTCTCGTTGGCCTCGACTTTACTCGGGGCCAACGATATAACGGGCCCCAGCGCGGAAAAGTCACCTGACCATCTTAGTGCGGCCAACAATCCAATCTTCATTGTTTACATCTTGGATTTTAACAATCAGTATTTTTTCGTTTGTTGGAAATAATGAAGATTGGGTTGTTGTTCGGACCCAGATGGTCAGGTGACTTTTCCGTTTCGAGGCCTATCTTTTTCGTTGGCTTCGACATTTTATGTATAAAAATGGAGGAGTTTCTCTGTTGTTTCTCTGTTCCAAAAAATGCTATTAGTGACGTCACTCTTCCGAGGTGGAAGCACCCCTCAACACTAATATGTTCATGTGATCCCCGATCACTGGATCCTGTATTTCTGGTTGGTCATTTTTTCAGCTTTGATACTGGCAATAGGAAAGTGACGTCACAGATACTTACCAGTGTTTTGACTTTGACATTTACATTGCTTGCCTCTTAGCCGACAAAGTAGCTTTCGCTGATCTTGAAGTGTTGAAGACGGCAAGTCGCAACTAATGTCACAGTAGCTTATCAGGGATAACAAAAGTGTAAGTGTTATCCCAGTATTTCTGAGCTGAGATGGCAGCAACAATTTTTTTAACTGTCAATGGTGCTGTTAAGTGTTATATCTTGTATTTCTAATAGCCCTGTAGTTGAAAAATTTATGGCTTTGCTGTAGTATTAGTGACATCACAACATTTCTCAGCCGCACCACTGGTTTTGACGTCACAAAGTAAGGCATTGGGTTAAATTAAGGCACTAGTTAGACTGAGAGTATACCTAAGCCCCGCCATTTCTTTGGACAAGCCCGTAGTGAATTGTGGTATCTGAAGTTTCACTTTCATGGTTTTTAAAGGCTATAGACTTCTTAAATTCCCAAAAAAATAACAAAGAGAATATCTTTTATATAGTGCTCTAAGCTTAGTTTAAACACTAATATCAGATAGTGAGGTTCTGTATTATGTGGTCTCATTATATTCAACTTTCTGCTTACTTTGCATAATCGACAATAGATGGCGCTAGCACATTCAAGATGGCGGGCGCATATCTGCTTCAGATGTAAGCTCTCGTTAGTGGGCTTAGATCTCGTTAAATACGAACAACGAGAATCTCGTTAACTGCAAGAGTATTAACGAGAAAAGAGGATTATGGAGGACTCAGTATAATGATTAGGGGTGAATCGTTTGTGACATTTTCTTTCATTGTTGAGATCGAGGAGAAAGACGAAATAAGGTTACACATGCGCAGAATCTAGACATGAATCTTGAAAAGCCCTTGTTCTCTCTTTTTAGTAAATTCCTTTTCGATCGCAATTTAAGGGGCCATTTTTATTTCCTTCTTTTTTTTTTGTTTTTTTTTATTCCCTTCGCCTTCGACATTGCAATCGTATCGATTTCCCATTGGTCCTCCCTTTAGCGGCGCGTGACTTACAGTAGACCAGTATCCATCCATCCACCTCCTCCTCCTCCACTCCACCTCATTTCAGCTGGGAATTAAGCTTTGGGGGAAAAAATTTTGTTGCGAGGTTCGAGGGCGCCATCTGGTGGTGGGTTGATTTCTTTTTGTTTTTATTTATATATAGAGGGAGGAGAGGTATGAGCGTGTTGCTTATTTGAAACTTATGGCCTATTTTCCCTTTTACATGGCATGGACAGTCATTTGCCTATTAAATTCGTATTGGTTGAGGCTGATTGCTCCTGGGATCATTGCGCTGACGTTTAATCATTGTAAGCGCGCGTATAAGACTTCATTTTAATTAAACGTTGATGTGATGTGTCAATGTACACGAAGGGTTTTAATCCTATCGCGTAGGTCCTCGTTAGGCCTAACGCATCACCTTCCTTCACCTTTACACTTCGAAAAGAAGAAGAAAACTTTTCTATTCAACCCAACTCAACTCCATTCACCTGGAAGGCTGTCTGTGTGCCAGTCGCTAACCCTGGCTGCCACGCGGGGACGCCTTTATTTCCCTTCCATTGACGACTTCGTCAATCGTATCTTCCCTCGCAAAGAAAGCAGGATCGTATTTTACTCTTCCTAAAAGGAACTTTAAACATTGAAATCCCCGAGAAAACGCCAGGTGACAAAGAAGAAAGGAACCCGATCGGTGCCTTCAACTGTTTACCGAGGAAGACAATTCACCAAGGACAGATACCCCCTCGCTGATGGAATCGTCCCTTGTGTCTCTCTCTTTTTTTGACAGTATTGTGTCCTCTTTCCAATTGGTTGAATGCTTTTTTCACATAAAGCTGGAACGCTCCGTTGAGCGAGAATGCCTCTCTTTGAAGGCTCCCCCTGAATAATGGGGGTTTAGGCGCCATTTTATGGGGGCGATTGAAGGGATGACAGTTTGGTATTGAGTCGGGATGGTATGTAGTGATAGTGGAGTTCAACGTTTGAGGGTTAAGACGTTGTTCCGCGGCTTCCAAAAGCGCAAAGGAAACCGAATAACCTTAAATATTGATTTAGATCCTTTCTATATTCCAGAACCTCTGTACTATGGACCCCTGTATTCAAGATTTCTTAAGTTCCACCATCTTACCCATTTCGAGCATTCTTAAAGAATTGGAGATACAAGCATCATGTTGTTTCCTGCTAAACTTATACACTGAATGATAATTTAAACGTGGACACCCCTATATGGTGTGCCCATCATAGATCTGTCTCTGTAGGTCAGACTGCGCGCTCTGACGCTACAATGACATCGCGTTTCCGTAGGTTTCCCATTCCGGAAAATATAGGCATCCAATATTGATTTTGACAAGTTCAACTCGACTTCTATCTATCTAGTACAGAGGGAGTTTTGCGCCATCCCAGTAAATAACGACTGCTACGAGATGACAGTAGCAGCCGGGACCGACGGCTTAACGTGCCCTCCGAAGCACGGGGGGTTTCATGATGGAAGAGCTGCTGGCGAACAAACAAACCAGTGGCTGTCACCAACTGCTGGAAAACCAGCTATGGTCACTTGGCAAATGGGTCAGACTAAAGTCCTCCAACAGCCGTGCCCCAAATAGCTGTCCCGCCAGCAGTGGCCCTCAAGCCCTGGCCGTCACCCAGCCAGCAGCTGGCCGCGCCTGAAGTTGCTGAACTCCATCGATTAGCAGGCCAACCGACGAGACAACCAGGCTACGGCCACCCCCTCAACTCGACTTTCTGGAAGTCAAAATTTTCTGGTACACGCTCTGTGGACCGAGATTGATACAGTCCTTGAAAAAACGTCAACCCAAAGACCACGATTCCTTCGTCAGGGATTGGTGGTAGCCTTGTCTAGTATGAACTTGAGTATAGGCGAGTCATCAATATATGTGGCCTGATTCCAGATCTTAAGCTAGGAGCATTTGTATGAGAAGTTTTCTAGTTATTGGGATGTAACAGTAGCCATATAAAAAGGAGTATTGGGGAGGTAGTCGTATTGCTATGGTGCCCATTTCTTTCACAGTTGTGTCCAAAATGGATTGCTACAATATTAAAGAAGTAAAAATAAACACTGTCTGAGGATAAAGTATTGTATACATTCAACGTTGTCAACACAAAGTAAAAGGTTGTTCACTGCGCGTGCATCTACACATGAGCTTTATGTTAGAGCGCATTTTGATAATTAACAAACAATTAATCAACTTTTTAAATACATATGCCGCATGCTTCCTTATAGTTTTTAATAAAACTTTTAAATCACGTGATTGTTAAAACTTTTGCAACTCCTATAACCCACTCGGGAGCCATTCATATTAATAGAGAATCAATGGCAATCGCGGCGTTCCTATCTCTTGGACTCGTATCTCTGATTTCATTTCATTTCTAGTAATCGGAACCCTTACTACGATTCTCAGAAGCAAATGAATCAAAATTTAATTATAAGTTTCGAAAAAGAAACAATTCATCTCGTTTCCCAGCGGAGGAGGAAGGGAACCATCTTAATTAACAAGTCGGAAATCGATAGTGGTATAAGTTATTTATATTGAATGAAAATCTCGTTTTGTTTGAAGTTGTGACGTCATGTAATACTTGTCCCTTGTGGCTGGGAACAATGAAAGAGGGAAGCACTCGTCTGCGTGTTCTTATTAAACGAGCTTTAGTATATGACATCATATGTTGAAATTTACTGTTAGATTAGCTGAAAAGAGAATAACAGCTTGGCGTCGAGATTTAGATTTGATGACGATTACGGATTCGATTTTAAGTTGCGACGAGTAGGTTGAGCTTTCCGCAATACTTACGCACTGAAGGAACATCAAATTCTGTATAGAATTGCGCATATAATAGCATACCTGTT